>JASTWL010001162.1:27500-50228 GCA_035220575.1 Temnothorax rugatulus
TATTATCCTAAAACATCATTTTTTGAAGTCTCAATTATTGAGACTTGTAATGTTCTAACTGTCCCCCTTAGAAAAAGAGAAAAATTAAAGAAAAGAATTGTTCAAAATAAGGGAGAGAGAGAGAGAGAGAGAGAGAGAGAGAGAGAGAGAGAGAGAGAGAGAGAGAGAGAGAGAGAGAGAATAAGGTATTTATAAAATTTCGGAGAATTCGTACATACATAGAAACTTTATAAAACTGGATCTAATCAACCAAATCTTAAATAATTATATATGAAATAGGAGTAGAAAATACTAAAGAATATAATAGAATTAGAAAAGTTGCCAATAATTGATACTAAATTGTCAATACAAAATAGCCCAATACTTCAAAATTTGCGAAAGTTAGAGCAACCACGGACATTTCTAAAAAAAATCAAAATTAAAAAAAAACCCTTTATCGATCATCGCCAAATGCAATACCAACCTTCCTTGAATGATACTCTATCGATTAAAAAATTCTTGCACACTTAAAAACTATGAGAAAGCAATGTGCAAGTTTCTACTTGCACAATTAAAAACTATGAGGAAGCAATGTGCAAGTTTCTACTTGCACACTTAAAAGCTATGAGGAAGCAATGTTCAAGTTTCTACTTGCACACTTAAAAACTATGAGGAAGCAATGTTCAAGTTTCTACTTGCACAATTAAAAACTATGAGGAAGCAATGTGCAAGTTTCTACTTGCACATTTAAAAGCTATGAGGAAGCAATGTGCAAGTTTCTACTTGCACACTTTTTTATTGTCCTAAAACATCATTTTTTGAAGTCTTATAAGCTATGAGGAAGCATTTTCATAATAATCACTGCGCTCCGCGCAGAATGTATTTTCATAATACTACTGCGCCCTGCGCAGAATGCATTTTTACAGTAATCACTGCGCTTTGCGCAAAATGCATTTTAACTTTAACTATTCATTTCTTTGTGCGACAAATTTTTTGTTGTTTTTTCTTCTAAATTTATTTACCATGATTTCAATGTTATTTCAATATTTTTAATTATTTTTATGTAGATCTAGATATTTATTTCTTCGTTTTCTTTTATTATTGTTTGTCTCTTTGCTTTAATTATATATTTGGAATTACGGATTGGTAACTTTTTTTCATTTTGGTTGTAATATAATTCCGATATTATTTAATTTTTACATTTTATTTTCTGTCCTGTAGACATTATTGTGGCTATTTTTTTTATTGTTAATTTCAATGGTATTTACAGTGTAAATATGCAGTGCATTGTAAATATGCAATATAAAAATATTGTCATTATGTAATTGTCGTTGCTTTTATTCTTCCGGGAAGGGTAATAATATTATCTCTTCTATGATTCTCAGACAATGTCTACGCATTTTTGGCATATCTGTTGAATATTTTTTATTTGAAGGATTTTCTCCCAATGCTATTGATACTGCAAATGCTGCTGCAAATATTCCACATGACGCAAGATCTGGCTGCTTGGTTACTTTTTCAAATATTATATTATTTTGTTCCAGATTAGGGTATTGTTTTTCAATGTGTTTTTGTTCAAATAATGTTAGATCGTAATAAGAATGAGTATCAAAATACAAACTATCATATATATGAAGCATTAAACCATCATAGTAAATACAGTGCCAGTGGTTACCGCAATGCTGACCTCCGACAATCTGAACATTGGAAGTAAAGATCGGTTCAATCCAATGTAAATTCATTATGAAAAGAACATCAACACGAGAAAATGTAGTATATCTTTCTATTATCATCATAATTTCATTTAAATGTCGATCATCTAACCACGAATTTTCTTTTAACACGTTCTCTTCAATTGTTTGTGGCAGTGGATAAATAAGATTATCTATGTTAAAATCATTATTTTCAATTTTATCATTTAATATTATACATTTTTTTGGTACATTCTTATTTTTTTCACTAGTATGTGAAGATTTAATGTTGATTGACAGTTTTTCTGAATTATATTTATTATCCTTATTAGAAAGAGAATTTTCTTCAAATAAAGTCTTCACACTTGCTATTGGTATCTCACTTTGCTCGTTTAATCCAATAAAAATAGGTTTATGGTCTGAGAAAAAAGTTTCGTATACTCCAGCAGTGTAATTAAGTATTCGATCAGATATAAATATTACATCGATTTGCGTATTAAAATTTGTAGTTGAAACGTATGTTGAAAGGGCACGTTTAAAATTTAATTTTTCTAAATGTTTTTCCAAAAATCCTCCATCATTATATCGTAGTTAAAATCACCTATTACAAAACATAGTTACATAATAACAGGACCATCCCTGGAGTATACGTAAAGATTTTTCTTCTCCAACGAAAAAAAACCAGTATCTTAAAATTTGTTAAGATTAATGTATATACGTGGATAGGATTTTGATTTCGAGATTATTTACTTGTAAAATAGCTTATAAGGCTTAATAGTTTTGTAACACACACATACACGCACACACGCACACATATACGCGCGCGCACACACGCACACGCACACACACACAGAAGTTAGAGCAACCACGGATATTTTTAAAAAATTCAAAAATTTTTTTTTAAAGAACCCCTTTAAAGCAACCACGGACATTTCTAAAAAATTCAAAATTTTTTTAAAAAATAACCCCTTTACCCATCATCGCCAAATTCAATACCAACCTTCCTTAAATAATACTCTATCGATTAAAAAAAAAAAAAACAGCCCGATATCTCAATATTTGCGGAAGTTAAAGCAACCACGGACATTTCTAAAAAAATTCAAAATTTTCTTTAAAAAGAATTCCTTTACCTATCATCGCCAAATTCAATACCAACCTTCCTTAAATGATATTCTATCGATTAAAAAAAAAACAGCCCGTTATCTCAATATTTGCGGAAGTTAGAGCAACCACAACATCAAATGTGCACATACATACATACACACATACAGACATTTTTTTGGCGATATTTCGACGTTTTACAACAATCTGAAAATATTGGCAGAAAAAACTTAAAAACCAATCTCTTCATTGGTTTCTTCTACCCCTATTTCTTATATAATTTTTTTAAATTTGGTTGACTAGATCCAACTTTATACACAATCAAAGGTTCATATACAAAATTCACGAAAACAAAGCTTCCTCTATGAGGAAGCAAAAATAAAGATATAAAGAAACAAACAAATAAACAAATAAATAAACAAAGAAACAAAGAAACAAAGAAAAAAAAAAAAAAAACAAAAAAACAAAAGCACAAAAACCAAACAACAAAAAAAAAAAAACACAAAAAAAAAAAAAAAAACAACAAAAAAAACAAAAAAAAAAAACAAAAAAAAAAAAAAAAAAAACAAAAAGTAAAAAAAACAAAACAAAAAAAAAAAAAACAAACCAACAAACAAAAACAAAAAAAAACAAAAAAAAAACAAAACAGAAAAAAAAAAAACAAAAAAAAAAAAAAAAAAAAAAAAAAAAAAAAAAAAAAAAAAAAAAAAAAAAAAAAAAAAAAAAAAAAAAAAAAAAAAAAAAAAAAAAAAAAAAAAAAAAAAAAAAAAAAAAAAAAAAAAAAAAAAAAAAAAAAAAAAAAAAAAAAAAAAAAAAAAAAAACAAAAAAAAACAAAAAACAAAAAAAAACAAAAAACAAAAAAAAAAAAAAAAAAACAAAAAAAAAAAAAAAAAAAAGAAAAACACAAAACACAAAAAACAAACAAAAAATAAAAACAAAACAAAAAAACACAAACAAACAACCAAACAAAGAAACAAACAAACAAAAAAATAAAAACAAACAAAAAAACAAACAAGAAAACAAAAACAAAAAATAAAAAACAAAAACAACCAAAGAAACAAAAAAAAACAAATCAAAACAAACAAACAAACTATTGTAAAACAAACAAAACACACAAGAAACAAACAAACAAACTAAAACAAAACAAAAGCAAAACACAAAACAAACAAAAACAAAACAAAACACAAAACAAAGAACAAACAAACAAATAAATAAAGCAAAAAAAACAAACAAAAACAAACAAATAAAATCAAATAAACAAAAACAAACAAAAAAAAGAAACAAAAATAAACAAACAAAAACAAACAAAAACAAACAAAAAAATAAAAACAAAAAAAACAACAAACAAAACAAGAACAAACAAAAAAAACAAAACAAACAAAACAAACAAAACAACAAAACAAAACAAAACAAACAAAAACAAACAAAACAAACAAACAAACAAAAGAAACGGGCACAGTAACAACTGTGCCGCAAGCAACGTAGAACTACGTCAACTGTCACTATTTCATGTTAAAGTATTCAGCGAAGGAAAGTAGACGTAGGGCTACGTCAACTGTCTTTGGCTGAATAATAGTGACTACTCACGAATTGCGAAAAACTCCATAATGCAAAACGTTTAGAAACATGACGAAACCTTGGAATCTCATTCTTATTAGTTCGTATTTTCTAAGGAAAATATGACTTTATGTTTACTATTCGAAAATCGTTTCAGAAATAACTTTTTAGATGCTGGCACTGTAAAAGAATAATGCTTCAAAATTTCCTTAGAAAATACACATATAATAATATGTATAGTGTCCCATTTTAATCAATCACCCACAAAAACATTTTTATTTATAATTCTAGAAAAAATGCTTCAGACGAAAGTTGTTTGGTTTGAAGAAGGACATATGATTTCAATGTAAATCGTCCAATGTAAAGATTTTTCAAAGTAGTACAACAATTATTTTTTGAGGCAATATATATGTTCTCTCTTTGTAATTGGCGCTGTAATTTAAAGAAATATCATTTCTCTTTTTTGTAATAGATCACTTGATTACGTACAACGTCTTACTTAGGTTTTTTTGCGAAATACCAAGATATTACGTCTACCACTTGTTACTTAAATTTTTTCGAGGTATAATACTACCCCTTTGTTTTTTTTTTTCGAGGTAACAACATATACACTACGTGCCTTTTTTTACCTTTTTTTAAAGAAAGGTAATTTTGTATGGATAGCCTTTTTGTAATATTACGCATTTTATAAACTGTATGTACAGGGTGTAAAACTATTATATTGAGGTATAATACGACCACTTTGTTTTTTTTATGTAACAACATATACATTACTATGCGTGTACTTGGCGCCTTTTTTACCTTTTTTTTAAAAAAAAGATATTTTTTAACGGCATCTCATGTTACGCAAAAAAAAAAAAAACAACTTTTGCTTGCAACATTTTCTTATCCAGCCTCTACTTTCTATGACATTTAACATTATTAACAAGATAATATTTTATTAAAATTTCAAAAAATTGAAGCAGGATAAAAAAATGTTGCAGATAAAAATTATTTAGTATTGAGGGGAAAATAATTTGATGTCGTTAATAAAATACAGGCCTTAAAGATTGGAGATTGTCAACAAATGTGTTGGCCTAGATCACTGCAAAATGTAAACAATAAATATTCTGAGTAATAATTGAAAAGAAAAAAGCGAATAATTAGACAACTCCGCCTTTGTTCTTCTCGTGCGTATCTATGTATATTGTCTTTCACGAAATCAAGTGGTCATGTCCGGTCGATACTTTTTCGGATCTCGTGTTGTTTATATGTACAACACATAGACAAGTGCTCTGTTTGTTTTTTCTATCTGATCGAGGTAAATATAATATTTACCGTTACGACCCACCCTCCCCTCAATGACCTTCTCCTTTACTTATTCTATTAGAAAATGTACATTTGCATAAAATATACGCAAATCCAATAGAAAACTTTTTAATTGGTCTTTTTAGTCGATTTTTGTAAATTTCTAATTATTTTAAAGATACAAATGTTTTTTTTACAGAACGATTACAAATACAATGTTACATTATACTGTTAAAGATTGTTTGTTGGTTTGGTAATAATTAACACTTAAAATAAATCTGGGGTCTCTCAAACCCCAATGTGTAATTCGTGCAACTTTTTTTTTACTAGTAAGCATACTAGTTGTAAGCATTACTAGTAAGCATTTTCTAATTCATTTTATTCGAGTTTATAATGTAAATTTATATTCAAAACAATATTTGATCATAGAAAGTATTAGAACGCTTACCTGCGTAAAATACGTCCGTTCACATTTTGCTGCTTGATCACTCAACAATGAAAGTGCGCACAGGTCGTACCTGTCGGATCTCTGAAATATAAACTTGACTGCTATAAAAACTGACTTAAGGGTCGGCAGGAGTCACGGTGGAGACCTCTGTCGGGTTGGCTTAACTGCGACTCCGTATTTTATTTATTATAAATTTTTAAGAGCAAAAATGCAAAATCGGGCTCTTTAGCTCCCTGCATTATTATATACAGAATATATAAAAAAAATTTACGAATGTATGTAACTTATTTTATGAGAAATATGGATATTACGAATTACGGACTCGTAATATCCATATTTCTCATAAAATAAGTTACATAGATTCGTGAATTTTTTTTTATATATTCTGTATATAATAATGCAGGGAGCTTGTTTAAATATTAAGAGAAAGAGAGATTAAGAGAGTCGAGTGATCGAAAACTATATCGAGAAAGTCGAGCGAGAGTACGAGCGGGTATTATGCGAGGCATTTCTATCGGTTGAAGTTGCGTACGCGCGAGTCTCAATCTTCATATTTTTTCTGAAGCGTTTTACCATGACGACGCTAGTTTTCGATTTAACAGTATTGATTTTTTATGGTGCATTCTCATTCTCATAAAGTATTCGGTACTTATCGGATGTTAAAACGCATACTGTGACGAGATACAACTAAGTTCGAGAAAACTATTAAGGAACGATTACAATTCACTGGAAAAGGATTGGAAATGTGGAACAATACCCATTAGAGGAACGGTCATACTTCCTACCCTTCCCTGTGCAACGGAAATATATTTCTCTTGTCACTCTTTCTGAAATATCGGTATGTAAATCTTTGGGGTATTTCTGGCTTGGTCTATTCTCGTCCTGCTATCTTTTTCTTACTGGTTAATGGTGACTGATATATCGAATCTCTTGAAGGATACGATAGCAAGGACATGCTGGAAATACACAATTCTCTCGGTTTCTTACCTCTGGTTAATAACTCTGAATAGCGGGATCGTATTTTACGATCTCCGCGAGAGAATCTCTACTGGAAAGGCTCTAATTATATTGATTAAAAGGATATCTCGGATCAATGGGATCCTTAATCTATTATTTCCAGGAGCATAAGTAATATCAAACAAGGAACCTACGTTATATCAACAAGGTATGTTATCTCCATTTTTCGGGGAATTACCACATCAGATTTCTTTACATCAAGCCCTGTCTGTAGAATCTTGCTATATCATCGTCTACAACTGTCATCTTAAAAGATCTTCCATCTGAAGAAACTTAAATCAAATTGTCAAGATACTTAAACTTCGATAGAAACGTTTTAAGTAATACTTACTATAACTTCTAAATAAGATTATTCTCTCAATTGATTCTCAAAAGACTTCTTATATAATTTTTGATATCATTAAGTCATATCTAATGGATCTTGCATTCAGATGTATTAATATTTTAATACCTTAGTAATGTTTTGACTAAATACTTAAAGATCGGTCAAGTAGTTATGAAATTTGCATACATATAAAAAGGATACTAATCATTTATGTTGAAAAATGTGAAACTTTAATCTTTTGAAATATTATTCTGAACGTCTTATTTATATAAATAAATGTATTCTAATATGTTAGTTTCAAGAATAATTGTTGATTAGAAGGTCATTATCTAACTCTAAATATTGAATCCCTTAATATTCATAAAGAAATATTCTGAAATGATTCTTTTAATTCTTAATTGTAAAACCCAAACTCAAAAGCATATAATTTATTAAGTAAATATCAATATCCAAGATGACGACCTTCTTTATTTCAAATCATGTTATGTTGAAATTGAAAATTGTTTCTCCTATGTAAACTATTATGACATTTATGAAAATTATATCTTTTTTCCTATAAAAACTGAAAGTCGAGAGTTATTAGGTTGTGTGTTCGTCCTTCTCTATATAGAATTCATTTTGATCAGGCTTGGATAAAAGCTTGTGCATACAGAGCTAAAGAGCCCGATTTTGCATTTTTGCTCTTAAAAATTTATAATAAATAAAATACGGAGTTAAAGTGCAGTTTAAAGGCACTTAGTGCATAAAGTGCACCCGAGTGTACCTGAGTTCGGCCGTGTCTCCTGCCGACCCTTAATGGTGCTTTTATATTATGTTTCCCCACTCGAGTTAACGATTCGAGAAGTACGGTGAAAGGCAGATTCCTAATTAAATTATCACGTGCGCAGAGACAAAAACTCTAATATGGAGGAAGGCGGTCAAGGGAAGGGAACGGCGGTCAATGTCTTGTCAAGATCGACAATGTAGAGTATGCTAGCGAGCGACTTATGTATGTTTTGCCGTATCGGCTCGACTCGTTTCAGCTTCGCCGTACAAAAAATTGACAGGCCAATCGTGGTTCCTCTAAGTCCGGTCAATGGCCGCGTGAGACTAAGGCCATCTTCTTCACACATAGCCGAAATTTGGTGCACACAGCATGGCGAAAAGCGATCCGCGAGGGGGAGAGAAGAGACCGCGCGCATCACACACGCATCGCGGCGAACGGGCAAGAAACGACATGTGGAGAAACGACACGTGGAGAGATGACCGTGAATCTCCAGGTTGCCCCCGCGATAAATCCGATGTTGTTGACCCATTTTTCACCATCTCGCCAAGGGGCGAGAAACGAATCGATTACCACATCGATGTAATAACTTCGTCATAAAAGAGTGTTTACACGGCATTTAACGTCAATAGTTATAACATCGATGTTATAACTTCGGCGTAAATCGAGCCGTGTAAACGTAGAGATACTAACGAACTAGGCCTTGACGTCGCGCCTCCATGCGTCTAATGTTAAATATAGTGTACCTTCAAAGTACATGCGTCGGCTTTCCACGCGTGAAAAGTTGTAAACCCATGTGGCCCCTCGTTTTATATCGACAACATATATCAAAGGTCAATAAAATCGGTGAGATCGCCCGTAAATTGCAAACCCATGTAATACCGTACAACAATATTGCTATTATTACATTTAAAAATCGATATCTCGAAAACTATGCATCGTAGCGCATTGTGATTTGCGGCATTCTTTTTCTCAGTGAAAGATCTATCAAACACACCTATCAAATTGGAAGGCCCCGGAAATAACATTATCCCCAAACTCCATAATTTTTTTTGTGAAATATAGACGGAATAATTCTTTAGTATAAAAGACAAACAAAAACCGAGCGATCGAACAATTATCAATTAGCGAGCGGGCATTAGTTCCGATAATTCTTTTTTCTTTTTCTTATTACTTTCTTACTACTTTCTTTACTTTATGCAAATCCGATAGAAGAATAAGAGCCATGAGAATTTTTTTAAATAATAAAACTCAAACAAAAAATTAATAAGAGGAATTTCTAACGCAAATTTTATTTAATTTTTAACAATAAATCTCAAGTTTCAATGCGCGACAGAAATATCTTAATTCTTATTGATAAACATGGAGTTCCGATGCGCTATTTCTCAGACGAAAATTCCTATCCTTTATATAATCTCCATCAATAAATACGGGTTTTCAAGCATGGAATTTTTTCTATTTTTTGTAAAATCTCTATTAATAGATACAAGGTTCAGAGAGAGAATGGAAATTTTTTCTCTTTACTCATAACATCCCAGTAAGCAAGGAACATTAAATTAACGTTTAGAAATATTGACTTTATGTGTATTTTTTAAACGTTTTTTAATAACATTATACACATATTTGAAAAATATTATTTTGTAATATGATTTTTCTGAATGTTGTAAAAATATTTTAAAAACGTTACAGAAAATATTTTTCAAATGTTATTCTGACATTTATTTGAGATCAATACAACAGTTCAAAATTCCTTGTAATTTGGACTTAGAAATAACGTTAGTAGTATATTAATTTTCTGTTGTTATAATGTTATTGTTTTATATTGTGCGCAACGCTCATCGCGACAGCCATGATGTACATTATCCTACATACGATGCGTGAGTGCGTATACACGCGTGTGGATCGAGCAGTGCGGAGTGCTTACAGTATATTTATATATAAGTAAGTAACTATTATATTCTAAAAGTTGTATATTAAAAATAAGAAATGTTTCCTTAACTTGCCTCAGACAGGGACAAATTTTACACGAAGTGGACATGCTGGGCGAAGTACTAAGTCAGCCTGTAGCCTCAGATTCTTTAAATAATCGACGGGCTCCAAATAGTAATTCTGTATCAGAGGAGCTATTAACGCCTTTATTTGTAGTAAGGCGTATTGCTGACCTAGAATTTGATATATGTATATTTTTTGCGACTTAATATAATCATATAAGAAGGTATTTAAAAAATCCTAGTTTACCTATACAATTACGCGGTCCAGCACTAAATGGTAGATAAGAATAGGGATGACGTTTTTGAATCCTCTCTGGCAAAAATCTATCGGGATCAAATGTCTCAGGATTTGGCCAAAAATTAGGATCCCTGTGAACTCCATATAGGTTAAGGACCATAGTTGTACCCGCCGGTACTAAATATGACTCTAAAAAATATATTATAAACAAAATACAATTAATAAATAATTATAATAACTTTATTATAAACTGAAAAACATACATCATGCAACATGTAATAAATATTTTAGATACATACGTAATTTAACGTCTTCCCCAGCAACTCGCGATATTAAAAATACGCTTGGATATAGACGCAAAGCTTCTTTTATACATCTATTTAAATATGTTAAATTTTGTAATGATTTTTTATTAAATTTTTTTCCATTCTCTTGAAAAGCTGTGTTTATTTCGTTTCTGACACGATCCTGTAAATATTAATAATATTAATTAAAATTTTTATATGCAAATATCATATATATAACCCAAGTAGCACATATTAGTTTCATATACGTTTTTTGAACGTATACATAGTTTCATAACCGTAAAGAACCATTAAGAAACGTTTGAACAAAAATGTTTTTGAAACCATGATTTAAAAAACATATTTATTACGTCTCTACAGTTAACAAAAATACCTATTTGTTAAATTTTTCCTTTCAAAATTATAATTTGCTTTATCTATATATGACTATATATATATAATAGCTTTAGTAGCCTTTTTTGAAACATTTAAATTTATATTACACTAATTATTGCACAAAATAAATCATTTTATCCATGCACATATATCCACTTATTTACTTAAATTAATTTTTTCCTACCGGTCTTAATCTATTTGTCATCGGACAAATCTGAGCTTAGAAAACTTCCAATAGTTGTAAAATAAACGTTCTGCTGAACGTGGCCATTGAAATAACATTTATACGTGTGTTCCGTTTTGAACAACTTCCTGATGAACTGGTGCACAATACTAACGCAATTAAATTAGAGTGAGACAAGTATATTTTGTTTCACTTTAACTTATTGCACGAATGTGCACCAGTTCAGGAATTTCTTCGAAAAAGAATAGACGTCATAGATGGTATATGCATAAAGCTTGTAGAACATTCTCACGCATGTCTCAAAGACATCATAAACACTTTCAAAAGACGTGAAAAGTAGGAATTTTAAATGTCTTTATCTAAAATGTCTTTATCATTAAAACAAAACGTTTCCATAATAGTTCTTTAAACGTTATTTTATCGGAAAAGAAACGTTCCATCGAACGTTTTTCGAATAAATATTTTTACTCATGAGAAACGTTTCTAGAAATCGGTTATAAAACGTTTCGGAAAAACGCTTATAAAACATTTCTGAAACGTATATGTGCTACCATAGGGTGACGGCTGGTCTAGAGGGTGACGGCTGGTCTAATGGGTAGAGCGCCATATTCGTAATCCGGAGAACCGGGTTCGAATCCCACTAGGCCACTGAGAATTTCTCAGTAAAAATGCCGCACCCCCATCTGACGGATAGAGGTAACCTCTAGATAGGAAAACTGGGCTCCGTCTTTCGGAAAGAGACGTTAAGCAGTTGGTCCCTCATAGCCGTCGACCGCTATGATGTACCTCAGGAAGTCACCAACCCGCTCGATAAGCGTGGTGACTTCTAATTAGCACAGGTACTCGCCAACACGTCTAGCAAGCGTGGCGTTTTAATGCCAAAACCTTCAATTACCATGAAATGGAAATGGAAGAGGCCTATGTCCAGGAGTGGATGTTAACAGGCTAAAGATGATGATGATAAGATGATATGTGCTACCTGGGTAAGTACCTGACGTCTGTCTGTCTGTCTGTCTCACCGTGAACTAATCATTCATTAATGAACCGATTTTCTCAAAACCGGTGTCAAAATTTGTCTAATTTTTTGGGGATGGCGACGATGTGTATAATTTTTTATTACCAATTTTTTTGAAACCTAACTTGTTCCAAAATTTTTCTAATTTTTGGAGAAATAATAAGTAGGGGAGACCGGGGCAAAGTCGTCACTATTTGTTCGGTGCCGATTTTTAACAACAAAACAAATAATTTTAGTAAAATGTGGTATACCGTTGTGAAGAGTGAACCCTTGGCTACAAAATATATAATAATTGCCGGGGTGGAGTCGTCACTCCATTCTCAAACTGAATTTTAAATAAAAATTCTTAATTCCGATTATGAAAAATGATAGAATACATTTTATTTATTATTTTTTAATAGAAAAATGGAAACATTAATTAAAAACACGATGGCGGAAAATAATTACAAGAAAAGCGCACGCACTTATATGCCCTACGCACGCACGTTTCTCATCAGCTCTATTCTGTCATCTCTGAGCACACGCAGCACATATTATCAAGTCTTCACCGGAATCCGACCACTGCTGCTTCATTGACTTTGATTTTCGCCGGAAGCCTTCCCCTAACAGCACGATATATTGCAGCAATGTTGCAGCAATATTGCACAACAAGCTTGCAATATTGCATGCAATCTATCTATGTCCTACCCTGCGCAATTTTAATGCAATATTGCAGCAATGTTGTGGCACTACATTGAACAAATATTTACCCCCAAAAAAATATTCTGGCATTTAGTGGCTCCCGCTTGATTTTAGAGGATTTTCCTCTAAAATACGGTCTCAAGAAGATATTTTAAAATCTAGAGAAATATCCTCTAACCATGAGACACTAGACTTAAGATTGCAGTCCTCTTAATACTAGAGGACACTGATTTCCGATATTTACCCGGCATAAAAAAAATTATTTTTTCGAAATTTTATTACTATTTTATAACTAAATTTGTTTCTTAAGATGCAGTCTATGATTATAAATATTTTCTCGTATTTGAAAAAAACACTTACCTTGGTGGGATTCGAACTCGGGACCTCGGGACCTCTGGATCGTGAGCCAACTGCCTTACGTGGTAGACTACTTTTTAATTTGATGTAAGTGTTATATATAGTCTACATATGTCACAACCAGCGCAAATATATAATTTTTCAAAAATCATCTTAAGAAACAAATTCAGTTTAAAAAGAGTATATAGCTGTACAAATTTTTAATATTGACATTATATCTATTATATGTACATAGAAGCAGTACGTAAATGCATTCTACTAAATTGGTACATGTAATATATAATATATAATATACGTACGTATATGTATATATATATATGTCTTTTAATATGTTGCAGTGCCACCTTGCAGCAATATTACTGCAAGATTGCCACAATATTGTATTTCAATATTGCTGCAATGTTGCTGCAATTTTACGCTGCAAGTGCAATGTGGCAATATTGCTGCAATGTTGCTGCAATATATCGTGCTGTTAGGGTTCATGATATGGCTTGGTGACGACTTCACCCCGGACACAAGTTTCAAGTTTGGTCGTTCATAAAATATTAGAAATAAATGAAAATAAAAAAACTTCACTGGATTCGTGTTTAGCATGCATTACTCTTTAGAATCACTTACTTTGAGATTCGGAGACACAATAATATTTAAGATATTACAAATTTTCGACATGCAAAAAAATTTACTTTCGACCTCCGAAAACACGTTTGCCTCGATAAGAATCACAACATGGCACATAACCTCACTAAACTCCGTTGGTCTCGTGGGCACCATAAGTACCGTTTACAGTATTAATGGCGAGTTCACACAACATACAGATTTCGAGATAATTGCAATGACGACTCCGCCCTGGTACGACTTCGCCCCGGTCTCCCCTACTATAATGTCTGTCCGTCTGATCGCAAGCTACTTATTCATTAATGGACCGATTTTCTTGAAACTAGTGCCAAAATTTTTGTAATTATACGGGGATGGGTTTAATTGTTCATTAATGGACCGATTTTTTTAAACCGATTCAAAAAATTTTCTAATTTTTCTGATTGCGAACTACTCATTCATTAATGGACCGATTTTCTCGAAACCGGTGTCGAAATTTTTCTAATTTTTCGGGGATGGCGATAATGGGTTTAATTTTTCATTAATGTACCAATTTGCCGATTTTTTGAAACCGGTCCAAAAATTTTACTAATTTTTTGAGGATGGCAACAATGGGTTTAATTTTTTATTAATAGACAAATTTTCTGAAAACCGGTCCCATTTTTTCAGTTTTCTGTACCAATGTGTTCAGAATGTTTTAAAACATCGAAAAATCACATTTTAAAAAAATGGGTATATATCTTTCACCCGCTGAGAATGATCTAAAAGAAAGACGGTGATTCGTTCGATTTAATATGATTTAATAAATAAATAATTTTAAAATAAGTTTGTTGCGTCTAAATGTTCATACTTGAAATGCTTGAGTTAATTTGCTATTAATTTTCTATTTGATTGACATATAAGCACCGAACTATATGATGTAATTCCGCGCGTAGCGGACTTAAAAGCTAGTATATGTATATATTGCGTACACAACTATACTCTTATTTAAAAAACTAAAAATTTAATATTTTGTAACTTTAATACATAACTGTTTGAGAATCACTGTATAAAATTACTAAACTTTTTTCTAAGAATGCCATTTATTTATATTTTATTTATAACAATAAATACCTGAATGTCTTTATGCTCAGCTAATAGCATCAATAGATAGGTTAAGTTCAACGCCGTAGTATCATGACCCTGTAATCACATATATACCTTAATATACGTTCAAATAATTTATAAAGAACCAAGAAAATTTAGAAATACGTACAGCAAACATAAAAACCTCAATTTGCTCCTTGACATCTAAATCAGTTAGACGACCTTCTCGATTGTCTGCTATTAGATGATCCAACAATGAAAGTTGGATCCGTTTTCCATTCGCCTCTGCGTCATTTGTGTCTGCCGATGTGATACTTTTTCTCAATAATCGACCGTTGGTGCGTTCATGGTACAGTTTTCTTTCCGCAATAATCTACGTATATATAAAATCAACACTTTTTTAATAATGATTTATATGAATATACCAACCACTAACAAAAAATAAGATAGCACTTTTACGTACGCGGTTAGTAAATCCATGTAATGTTCTTAAAATCTTTGCCTGTTCTTTGCCTTTTGATGTTAAGGAGAATATCCAGTCGTTGTGCAACCACTGCCTCAGTAACCTAAACCATAATTACTAAATAATAATCTCATTACAATTATTTATTCATTATTATATTCATAAATTACCTATAAATAAAAAGTTCGCAAATCCGATGAACAGCTTTTCGATATAGCTGCTGGAATTCACCGAGGTCACGTAGAGAAGTACCCATGGAAGTTTCTAAAAAGAAATTTGTAAAAGTACAATAATGTTATTGTACATGTTTAGAATAAAAATTTGAATAAAATGTGTTTGTAATACCGCATAATGCATTCAACGTATGTTCACTAACAAACGGTACTAAATCTTTTACAACTGTGCCTCTTGTATTTTTCAAAGACATTGTCATGTTTTCGCCCTCCTTGATCAAAATCTCAGCATGTTGCTGCAAAATATTAAAATGAAATGTGGGAGTTAATGTTTTCCGTATTGGATGCCATTTGACGCCTAAAACATAAACAATAGACATTTCATAGACAAGATATTTTTTTTGTAACTAACAGAAATTTTTTTAATTATTATTATGTACTTTACCTTCACTAATTAAAATACCATTGCCCATCCATGGACGTAGAATATCATAAATGAAGTTCTTTTCAATGTGGTGCGTGCTGCTTAATATTGTCTGAAATCACAGAAGATATTCAATTAATTTAGATGCAATGTGAATAATTAATTAGTTGATTTGGAAATTGTCTTATTTGATTATTATCTCTATAAGATTATGAATAAATATGCTTCCGCAAAATAAAACTAAGCAAAATCACACCTAAATATCTAAATCGCTGGTGTATGAACTATAAAAACATTAACAGAAAATTGAATTTTTAAAATATTTTATTACCTTTAAATCGTCCGGATGACGGATCAATACAAAGGGGATAGAGAATCCCCAAAGTTTAACAATAGGATAGTACTGGTCAATTAGACTGATCAGTAACTTCCATTGTTTCTCTAAAAATATATAGATATATACATGAATATACAAAAATATTATAAACATTGATACAAAAATACGTGGTAATATATCTTAAACTGAAATTTTTGTAAATATTACTTTTGCGTATATGTATACAAATTAAGGAAAACGTTTAATTTATGCAAATTTATGAAAAACTTGAACTTACCTCGTGGGCCTATATATTGCAGTAGATTCCCAAAAATCGGATAACCTGATGGCCCTGGTATAAGATTGATCAGTCGCCCATTTCTTCCATAATGTATATAATAATGATACCCCAATACGATAAGTATGAATAATACAGTAATGATGTAAAGAAGACACATTGTTGCTCTGCAAAAAAGATATGTAGTTGCATATTACAATTTGCATAATTTTGCTTCCTCATAGAGGAAGCTTTGTTTTCGTTAAAAAAAGTTTTTTTTTTAGTTGCCGCTGCCAATGTGTTCGGAATGTTGTAAAACGTCGAAAAATTGCATTTAAAAAAAATGTCCGTGTGTGTGTGTGTGTGTGTGTGTGTGTGTGTGTGTGTGTGTGTGTGTGCGCGCGCGCGCGCGCGCGCGCGGATTTGATGTCCGTAGTTGCTCTAACTTCCGCAAATTTTCAGATATCAGGATGCATTTTTTTTTAATCGATAAAGTATCATGTAAAGAAGGTTGGGATTAAATTTGGCGATGATGATTGGTAAAGCGGTTCTTTTTTAAATAAAATTTAGAATTTTTGTATAAATGTTTGTGGTTGCTCTAACTTCCGCAAATTTTGAGATATTTCGGTCCATTTCTAA
Source organism: Temnothorax rugatulus (assembly GCA_035220575.1). Classification (NCBI taxonomy): domain Eukaryota; kingdom Metazoa; phylum Arthropoda; class Insecta; order Hymenoptera; family Formicidae; genus Temnothorax; species Temnothorax rugatulus. The sequence goes on from JASTWL010001162.1 coordinate 44,788, forward strand.
TTTTATTATATTCTTCAGTCTTTTCTACCTATTTATAATTCTTTAAGATTTGGTTGATTGGACTCAGATTTATAAAGCTTTTAAGTATGTACGGATTCTCCGAAATTTTAAACTGTTATTACTTAGAAACTACCCAAATAGCAAAGTGACGTCAGAAGACGACATAATGACGTCTATTTTTAGTCATTTTTTATCTATGACGTCGGCGACTAATAATGGACGTTTACAAGACGTCATTTCTTAGACCATCTAAAGACATCATTTTAAAGACGTTTTAAAGTCGTCCAAATAAGGTCTTTTTGTAATATAACTACTTTTACTTCTTAATGTTGTATAATAAAGTAATAATAAAATAAAAACCACAAAATTATCTACAATATGTTTGTTTCGCAACTTTATGATTGAAGTGGTGAATTTATGGTATAAGTGGATATGTAGTTGCGTGTGATTATAGTTTTATGATAACTATTTCATGCAGTGTTATAACTATCAAGAAGATATCATTACAAGATTTTTGAACACTTTAAAGATGTACCTGTTATAGACAAGTACAGTTAATAACGAAGCATCAGGGTCAGAAGATCGTCACTGTCCACTGGATCATCGAAGTCAAGCAACACGGGCGCGGTACTGTACTAGGATGGGTAACCGCCTTGAGAGAGCGGCTATATATATATACACACGATATGTAAAGAAACAGTTAAAAAAGCGTTTTTTTCCTAGATAAAGAAAAAAAACGTTTCTTTATAAACGTTTATCAAGTGGACATTTTAACATTTTAATTTCATAAAAAACATTTCTAGAAACCGGTATGCCATCATTTTGCTACTTGGGTCGTAAACGCTTTGTTTAAGAGATACATTGGCATCTAACATTTTTATTACTAGACATCACAGACGCGCGCTATTTATTTTTAATATTTCACTGTTACTATTGCACTATTAACCACACAACTGTCAAAATATGCTATTATGCTATGACAGTCACTCATGAAGTAAGCGCAACAAGAGAACCAAAATTGGCATCGCGGAAAAGCGTTACCAATATTTCGATAGATTCGAGTATCGATGACATGCCCTTTTTAGAAAAGGAGGAATAAAATTTTATGAAATTATTGTCAGGTTACAATAAATATATTAATAGGCCGGTATTCATAGTCAGATCCTATATATATAAGATTGTCTTAAGTTCATCTTTAGATACTTCGTAAAATGAAACAAGTCGTACAGCATCTAAAGATAATATTTTAATATATATAATATAATATAATTATATATAAGATCTGACTATGAATACCAGCCATAGTGTGTTTTAACTACTTTATTAGGGGAACTGTGCCTAATATCACCCTTGTTCCTAATTCCGCACCCTACGATATTGAGACGTACTGTTAGGTACTAGAGACCCTTTACTAGAGACTGGCCATTCAAGGATTCAGCGTGATTGGTGCACGTGACTTGGCCCCACAAAATGACAGCGCCAATAAGGAACGCTGCTCATCAAGCGCGAACGGGCATAAAATTTGGATTGAAATACGCTTGTACTCTGAATATATAGTGCTATCGCTGATGAATGATGTATAAACTAGTGTATAAATAATGATGTAAATATATATGAATATAGTAATGTATAAATGTATGTCCTGAAAAATGTTTCGTAAGTGAAATAACATCGTTAAATAAAGGTTAATAATAGGGAATCAATTGATAATAATCACAAATAATATAATGCCGAAAGAAAAAAAATTGTTTGGTAAATCATATTACTTACACGACGCAGTAGCGCAAAATTGACGTGCAACGGATGACAGCAAACAAACGCGCACTACGCGCACACATATATCGAGTTCACGTATTAACACACACACATACGACTTCGCCGCCATTTTGTGGTCGCATTCCTAAAGTTGGCCAGTCTCTAGTAAAGGGTCTCTATTAGGTACGTGACGGTAATGCATTCTGTCAGTGAGCAGTGGAAGCTATTGAACAACGCTGCTTTGGACGATCTTTTGTTTTATTTCAGTCAGAACTATGATATAAAAAGTAGCATGGCAATTCATAGTTTTAACGAGGTTTCGAAATTACGCAAGAGATGTCTTACGTTATTAATACACAGCAAAAAAGATATGTAGGGGAGACCGGAGCAAACTCGACACGATTTTTTCAAAGGCAATTTTCAACAATTAATTAAAATTTTCAAGCAAATTCAATTGTACACATTTAAAGAGTGTTCCTTCAGGTACAAAATTGCTTAAGGAAGTTTTGCTGTACGTCGCTTTGCTGTACGTTTTGCCCCCAAAAAAGGAAAAGTGACGCGAAGACAAATTTTCAAATTGAAAAATGCCGAGGCAAACTCGACACTTTGCTTGATTGTCACAATTTGATCTAAAACTTATTTTTTGTCTGAAACTAAACATACATTGTTTATCGTGTATTTAGAAAGTATAAAAATTCGGAATTAAGTAAAACAATCATTGGAAATAATGAGAACAAAAATTGTTGAACTTTTCAATTATTTTCATCTAAACTTATGTCTGAAAAACAATTTATGCAAGTAAATTCGCGATCAGACAAAAAATGTGCGTACACATTTGTCATATGGGCCATATGGCTGCATAACAAGCATCGTTTGTTATTGGGAGCCGATGAAACGGCGTGGTGTCGACTTTGCCCTGAATGTCGTTTTTCACTTCAAAAACAAAAATTTTGAAATGTGCAAAAATTATTATCGGATTCGTATAGAGCATCGAATTTTCCATCAAAATCACTTACCAGTAGATTCGCAAGAGTAAAGCTCGATGAAAGAGTAGAAATTTTCGAGAGATTAGAAAAATTACTTTTACCATCAAAAACGCTTACGTCGCGCTAAAATTACACCATAACTCAAAATGTCACTAACTTCTGTTAATAATACTGGCACACAAAGACGCATTTACAGTAGGAAAGGCAAGTTTCTACGATATATTTAAATTGGCAAAAAGCCTAGTGTCAAGTTTGCCCCGGTGTCGAGTTTGCCCGGTCTCCCCTACTAAGAACGAATTTCTGCCATGAAAACATGTGATATATTGTGAATATCTCTAATTTTCCTATGTAATGTGTGTGTCTATGTCTGTGTGTGTTTCACATGCTGAGTAATTCTTCTTCGTAAAGAATTAATGTCTTTCGTAGACTTTTTGTTTAATAGCATTCCAAAAAATCCAATGGCGTCAAATCTGGAGAGTGTGCTAAACCAAGCCACAGTTCCAGCACGACCAATCCACCGATCGTTATAATGATTTAGCCATTATCGCGGACCTCTGCCGTAATGTGCAGGACAACAATCTAATTGAAACCAGGAGTTTCTTCTCATGTCTAACGGAACATCTTCAAAAAGATTATAAAAATTATTATTTAGAAATTGTAGAAATGTGTCCGGTCCGCATTGAGCCTTGATAATTACAGCTATCCAGTGCCGCTCTGCCACTTCTGCCGTGAAAGGAAGATGCCAAGCCTGTCTCAATGTTCAAGGCCGTGACTTTGAACAAAATTTATAATTATATTATTTTCCTACTTTTTAGTAATAAAGTAATTGAAGCACACTATTATATATATATATATATATGGGCAGATCCATTACTTTTCGACCAAAAGTTGCGGGGGTGGGTCACCGATTTTGATGCCGATTTTTTCCTCGAAAGTACACTAGAAAAGGAGATGATCCTGAAAATTTGAGCCCGATTCGATCAAATCCGGCCGCTGGAGAATTTTTTGAATTTTGAAAAAAGTCGATTTTTCAGTCATTTTCAAAAATTTATATCTCAGCTTCTATATAACTTAGAGACTCGTTTGAGGCCGCATTCTTTTCTGTAAACCCTCTACTTTTGAGGAAAAAATTGGTCATTGGTTTACACTCAAGTCCGGCTTACGGCGAGCTGCTAACTAAACCACTGTTTTAGAGAAATTTTGCCTATTTTTGAAATGCTGTCATATCTACAGTTTTCGAAGTAGAGGGTTAATCAGCAAGCTGATATTTTTTGTTCAGGTATACTCTGAAGAAATCTACCCACTTTTTACTTGATTGCTTCTATTTCGTTAAGTTATGGCCATCTAAAGCCGATCGATTTTCGAAAAATCGCCATTTTCAGATAGCCAGAACTTTTTTCTTTCAACTCGAAATCCTTTGAAATTTTCAGGGAATATACTTCATTATATCCTTAAACAACCCTGAAAATTTCAATTTTGGAATAGAAGTGGTTTCCGAGTTATGAAGTTTTTAAAATGTCAACTTTTCGATTTAATATGACATTTTTTGTGGTTTTATCATCAATTTTGTAAATTTAATGTAAATAATTGATATTTTTCGGAAATATATTCGAAAATAAGGAGCAAAACGGATTGTTTGAGAAAATTGAGGGAAAAAATTAATATTTTTTATTTGATTTATTTGTTTAAAATTGTTCAAAGTTTATAGTACTAACGTTAATACTGTTATTTTTAATGTTTATTGTTAAAGATGGTACAGTTTTATATGATAGTTCTCAAATACTTTGGAAATTTGTATTCAACATATTATTAAAAGAAATGAACAAATATTTACTTTTTAAAAATTTTAAACAAATAAATCAAAATAAAAAATATTAATTTTTTCCCTCAATTTTCTCAAACAATCCGTTTTGCTCCTTATTTTCCGAATATATTTTCCCGAAAAAATATCAATTATTTACATTAAATTTACAAAATTGATGATAAAACCACAAAAAATGTCATATTAAATCGAAAAGTTGACATTTTAAAAACTTTATAACTCGGAAACCACTTCTATTCCAAAATTGAAATTTTCAGGGTTGTTTAAGGATATAATGAAGTATATTCCCTGAAAATTTCAAAGGATTTCGAGTTGAAAGAAAAAAGTTCTGGCTATCTGAAAATGGCGATTTTTCGAAAATCGATCGGCTTTAGATGGCCATAACTTAACGAAATAGAAGCAATCAAGTAAAAAGTGGGTAGATTTCTTCAGAGTATACCTGAACAAAAAATATCAGCTGCTGATCAACCCTCTACTTCGAAAACTGTAGATATGACAGCATTTCAAAAATAGGCAAAATTTCTCTAAAACAGTGGTTTAGTTAGCAGCTCGCCGTGAAGCCGGACTTGAGTGTAAACCAATGACCAATTTTTTCCTTAAAAGTAGAGGGTTTACAGAAAAGAATGCGGCCTCAAACGAGTCTCTAAGTTATATAGAAGCTGAGATATAAATTTTTGAAAATGACTGAAAAATCGACTTTTTTCAAAATTCAAACAATTCTCCAACGGCCGGATTTGATCGAATCGGGCTCAAATTTTCAGGATCATCTCCTTTTCTAGTGTACTTTCGAGGAAAAAATCGGCATCAAAATCGGTGACCCACCCCCGCAACTTTTGGTCGAAAAGTAATGGATCTGCCCATATATATATATATATTTA
>JASTWL010001163.1:0-50174 GCA_035220575.1 Temnothorax rugatulus
GGTTAAGTTTGCAACCTCGGACAAGGTCCGCAACATTGAAAAATTAGCAACAATTATTATTTTGCACTTTTTACAAGCGTGAAAAAATTGCAAAAGTTTTGCAAATTTTACGGAGTGCTTCAAATGTCTTCCCCTATCCGAATATAAATTTGCAACCCTCTACTAGTTACGCAAATTATTGCAACTTATTAATGACTAATTTTGTGTTACAAAATTAATACAAAAGTGTTGCAAATCCAGGGAAACAAATTAAAAATACATTTACACATAATGTCGAATTTGCAACCTCCTACCTGGCACGCAAAATATTCAAGTCAAATATATACGCAATATATATTACATGCTCAATACTACGAGGCCCCGATGGTTGCTTCGCATCTGTGTATGAGGCTTTAGTTTTCTGTTGTTGTGGTGCGTGACAATAGAAAAGTACGCGGACTTTTCTTATCATTTCTCCTATTTTAACGGTACACATTTTCAGCTTGTTTTCTGACCTTTCTTGTTGTTTCTTATTCACGTAAGAAAACGTTACACGAGTAGCATCGTTTGACAGCATCGTGCTTATAAATTAATTATGGAAAACGAAAATGTTTATTTTATTTGCGGTGAAGATATACAAAGTGGAGCTATTGATGACGTTAAAGAAAAAGGTATCAGTTAAGCAAATACAAATTTCTCAAATCTATAAGACATTACGAAATAATTTTAACCCTCGGAGAATACACCTATTTTTTCATTCACGGAGAACACTCTGAGTCAATCTGACCCTACACACACTTTGATCGTCCACCATTTTAAATTGACGAGTGCGATCACCTTGAAAAAATTTCCAGATGTACTTGGAACATTGTTAAATCAATTGATATAAATAAAAAGTGCCGTTGGAATTATTTTCATATTTAAAAAAATTCAAAAAAATTATTTTTATGGAAAAAACGTAATTTACGAAAAAAATTTTTTTATTTTCAATATTTCTGGCTAAAAATTTACGTGTATATTCGATATTACGATAAAACTCGAGGTAAGGGTCAAATTGACCCTGTGTGTTCTCCGAGGGTTAAGATTAAAATATACTAATGTACTTTCAAAAAATATCTTGGACGAGGAATGCCAAGCATCTGATATCCTATTTCAAGAACCGATACTTATAGACGAAATTTTCCCTGAGAATGTGGAGATGAACGTTTTTGACAATCCTGGACCTTCTGGCAGTAAGAAACGGAAACTCTCATAACTATAGTGATTTTTATGTTATGCTCGAAATTTTGAATGAATATTTTGCGTGACAGATAGAAGGTTGCAAATTCGACATCATGTGTAAATGCAATTTTAATTTGTTTCCCTGGATTTGCAACACTTTTGCATTAATTGTAACACAAAATTTGTCATTAATAAGTTGCAACAATTTGCGTAACTAGTAGAGGGTTGCAAATTTATATTCGGATAGGGGAAGACATTTGAAGCACTCCGTAAAATTTGCAAAACTTTTGCAATTTTTTCACGCTTGTAAAAAGTGCAAAATAATAATTGTTGCTAATTTTTCAAGGTTGCGGACCTTGTCCGAGGTTGCAAACTTAACAGATTGTGACGAAAAATAATCTCAACGTTTGCAACCAATTTGCAAAACTTTTGCAATTTTTTTGGCAAAATTACGACCAAATAAACAATTGTTCCATCATTGGTTTAAAAAAAAATATGTTGCGTGTATCATAGAAGATTGCAAATTGGTACAGCTGTTCGGGGCAGTTGTAAAAGTTATTCTATCGGTTTGCAGCACTTTTGCAATTTTTTCCTCCAAGTTACAAACAAAAACGTTATTTTATAACAAAATTCAATGTTGCGCGCCTCGAAATAGGTTGCAAATCTAACACATTGTGGAAAATATTACAATAGACATCGCTTTAAGTTTGCAGGACTTTTGCAATTTTTTTCACAAAGTTATAATAAATTAACGTTTTTTGCAATGTTTAGCATGTTCCGGACCTCGGAGATGGTTGCAAAATGAGATTTATTGTTATTTCAACTCACCCAATATTCTATCAAAATTTGGAAACTTTTGTAATTAAAGTGAATTGATTGTCTTTAATGACTGGCCTATGTAACGAATGGCTGAAAACAAGTTCTCACAAATATCACTGAAACGGCCAGGCAAGAAAAAGTCCAAACCAACTTCGTCCAAGTAAAAAGTGCTTAGGTCTAAAATACAGAGTGTAGCAGTTTTGACTCCTGTTTGACAGGGTTTCCACTCATGACCAACTTTCATTGTTTGGAATACATCCATAGTTAAATTTAAATTACGAACTGTAGCTGCAAATGGATGGCCTCCTCAGGATTTTTCCTCCCAAGTCCTTGAATTGGAATGCGAGCTGTCATATTTTTAAACCACGTGTATACTATCTTAATGAACTATGCCGTTGTCCTCATCTCAGACTCACCATTTGGTAGGTATGACAAGAAATTAAGTGCTGCAGCAACACGTGGATTAAAGATTCTGGAAGCATTTCCGACCGTCATCTTTCCAAAATGATTCATTAATAAATAATCTTCTGAAAGACCAGGTGCTAACTTCCATCGCATATTTTCTTGAAATTTGCAAAGCGTTTTCAAATGATCCAATTTAACCCAGTTAGAAGGAAGCTGGAATTCAGTAACGAATTGCTGAGCAATAAAAATTTCTTTATTGCTTCGCAGCATTTCTGCAATATTTTTATAGATGTGTACGGGATCTGGCATAATGTAAAGTTTCAGATTTGGATCTATTGGATGAGGTACCCAAACTTTATTAGAATGCGGACCTACATTAATACCAAAAGCTGTCCAGACGCTGCGATTTCCCATGTCAGACACAATTGCTTGTACCACTAAACCAACATCATGGCACTTTTTAATAATTCCAATCAGTATTTTTTTTACTGTTTCAGCACAAAAACTATTTCCTGTCAACTCATAACAAACTGTCTGTTTCCACCTCTTAGCGACACCTCCTAAGATAAATGTCATTGCTTTTGTAGCTTTGCTGCTAAAAGCGGTCTTGGAGATTTTTTCGCGTTCTTTCTCAATTAATATGGGATCATTATTAAATCGAGCTTTGTATTCTTTTTTCATTCTGGGCTTTGCTGCTGGAACAGTGCAGTATCCTATATAAGTATTAGTCGATGTGTCAAATTCAAGAGCCTCTTTTATGGACATCTCGTCAAATGATAACATGCAATGTTTATGAAGGGATGCCATGTTATTAATTTTTGCAGGCAATACTTGAAAAATTTCTTGTAATATGCCAGGAGAAAATTTTAGATGCTGCATTCTGTTTTGCAATACTCTAATGCATGGAAGAGGCATCTGAGTGTTAGAAATTAATTCATAGCCAACTGTGCTTGATGCAAAATGGATTCTCAGAGCCTTTAGGACTGTTTTATCGCTCCATTTCACACCTCTCAGATGACCACCTTTACTGAGAGCGTCTAATTGATCATTTTCAAATCTTTTTGAAGTATGGAAGCATAGATTTTCGTACCTTTTCTGCGTTCTATGTAGCTTATTTTTCAAATTGTCTCTGTCACGTTTAATACAGTTCAAGGCATGTCTAAGCTCAGAATTTTCTTTCATAATTTTGTTAAACTTGTCTAAATTGCAAGGGTCTTCGAGATCAAGATGATTGTAAGACGGCAATTCTACCAAAGAATCAGATATAGGAATAGTTTCTATGCTGGATATTTGATCATCTCTTGCTTCAAGAAACTGCTAATGACGATTCAGTGTTTGTGTTTGGAGGTGAAAATAATTGTTCATCTCTTGCTTCAAGACAAACTGCTGATAACGATTCAGTGTTTGTGTTTGGAGGTGAAAATAATTGTTCATCTCTTGCTTCAAGACAAACTGCTAATGACGATTCAGTGTTTGTGTTTGGAGGTGAAAATAATTGTTCATCTCTTGCTTCAAGACAAACTGCTGATAACGATTCAGTGTTTGTGTTTGGAGGTGAAAATAATTGTTCATCTCTTGCTTCAAGACAAACTGCTAATGACGATTCAGTGTTTGTGTTTGGAGGTGAAAATAATTGTTCATCTTTTGCTTCAATACTAGTTTTTGCTAATGATGATTCAAAGTTTGAGTCTGGAGGTAAACTTGCTACTTGATCAAATGCATTAGATCTGCTATAATAATCATGCTCTACAAATACTTTTTTCATTGGACAAAAATCAGTGTGGTCCACATTGGATTCTTTTGATGGACGGCCTCTTTTTCGTTGCAGTCTATTTGTGGGGACACTGTTCTCCTTATCGAGGGTAGGGCAACGGCAAAACACTGTTGGAACAGCATTTTTCTTAAGTTTTGTCCTGTCGTTATTCACCCATTCGTCTGATGTAAAATGCACCTGTGAAAGGGAAACATTCGAGAGGGCTCGTTTTACTTATATTATCTAGAGTCCCTCTAATAAGAGTCTGGTCAAGAGATAATCTTAGCCAAATTCTGCGAGAGAGACAGCAATATTACAGAGGGAGAGAGGGAAACTTTGTACTATCACGCATGCGCAGTTGGCTAAGATGCGTGTACACAGCCAATCATATGAGCGGAAAGTGCGGACCAATCAAAAGTGGCTATCTCTTGGCCAGACTCTTATTAGAGGGACTTTAATATTACCGATTGCCAACTGCTTCGTTTGCGATCTCTTATTTTGCGAAAGAACACATATGATATTAATGCACGCATATACACATTGCACAAATGACATTATCACGCACACATAACTTTATTGCACATACACATTGTACACATAAAATAAAAAAATTATATTAACACTTGTTAGCACAAAATACACTTGAACATATTGCACATATACACATTGTACACATAAAATAAGAAAATTATATTAACACTTAGCACAAAATACACTTGAACATATTGCACACATACACATTGTACATAACTATATACTCTTCGATTAAAAGTACAGATTTGTATTTGATTTCTTTGAATTCCATGATGGAATCTTTAATCAATCTAATATAAATATAAATACATGCATCCGAAGCACCGGGCAATATGGGTTGGATCTCGCTTTGCATAAAAAAATTATTATTAATAATTAATTAATAATAATAAAAATAAAGATAAATAATAAGAGTAATAATAATAATAATAATAATTATTATTATTATTAATATTATTATTATTATATTAATATTTTATATTCATTGATTTATTAATTATAACATATTTATATTTATATTTACATTTTTTTATATATTAGTTTTTTATATATTATATATTATATATTTTATATTATATATATATTATATATATATATTATATTATATATTATATATATTATATATTTTATATATTAGTTTTTTATATATTATATTAGTTGTTGTTTTACTATTTATTTATTTACTTATATTTATTTAAAATATTTATTTATTTAGTAAAAGCAAAGGAGATAGTTTACCTGACAGAGATAGGAATTAATAGAAAATTTGTAGTTTGACCTATTGATGTTCGAAATCCATAATTTTTGAGTTTCAGTGTTAGAAGGAAACCTTTTCATAACATAACTGTCTGATCTATTTGAGCAGTTTAATGCACAACACAATGCCATGATCAGGAATAGTAGGAATTACTAATAGGCAAGGAGAATAGAAATAGATTACGGAAATGTTAAAATTAGAGAATAAATTTAGATTACGGAATGTAAGATTAGAGGATAGATATAGGATAGATATATACTTTTTAAAAAGTTTTTAAACTCCAATGAATAACGAAGACAGAATATGTTTGTATCGATTTGTGTCGCTTGCTGAAAAAAATAAGATATGTATATATGTAAGATATAAATAAAGACAAAATTGACAAAATATAAATATATATAAATATATATATATTTATTACAAAATAAAATATTACAAACATTAGAAAATGTTTATATTGCACCTTTTCAGGAGATTACTTTCTAACAATAAATCAGATGATTTATAATTCACTGCTTGACCATTTAATTTGTTCGTGGTATTCTTGATTTTTTGTTCAGACTTTCTATGTCCCTATTAATATAAAATAATCATATTATTTAAAAATATTTTCAAAAATACATAAATAGATATTAAACAAGTTCAAATCATGTTAGTCAAAATCTAATACAAACAAAAATTTACCTCTTCCTTTTTCCTCAATCTTTTTCGTCGTATCGTTTTCAATTTATATAGCAAAAAATATATTTTTTTCGTAAACTTGCGGTTATGCCTGTCATACTGTCATCTTTTTGTGGGCTGACGTTATGCAAGTATGTGCTTATGAAAAGAATAAAGCATGCAATTCACGCGAGTCAATCAGCACTTAGATCAACTATTGCGCCCCTCGTATCTAGAGGCCCTCTAGTGCACACTTTAAATTCAGTTTCCCTAACCTAACGTGTGACAGCTGTGACATGTGACTTATCAACAAGAGCAAAAATTATGCCAGGTTGTTGCGTAAAAGACTGTAAAAATCGCAGCGAGAAAGGTTTTCGTTTATTTCGCATCCCAACCGGAAAAAATGACAAAGAAAGACGAGAAAAATGGATTAAATTAATAGGCAGAATATTGTCACCAAAGTCTGTTATTTGTGAGGTATAGTTAATAATGAGTTATAATCGTGTGTGAGACATTGTGTATTGCAATAATAATTAGTAAAAATTACAGGTACACTTTGATGATAACCAATTTGAACAAACTCGACAAGATGGAAGAAAACTGCTTCGCCCAAATGCAATACCAAATTTGTTGAGAAAACGTAAAGCAAAGAAAGGAAAATCTTGTAAGTTTTACACAATGCAATAATATTCATATATAAAAAGCTAGCTATACACATTATTTAAATTTCTTTATAATCTAATGTATTACTCTAATTTAATTTACTTAAATAAAAATTAATATGTGTAGATGATCATATTGAAACAATCAATACTGAAACAACGCATACCGAAGCAATCAGTACTCAAGCAATAGAATACGATACCAATACTCAAGCAACGTATATCGAAGCAATTAATACTGAAACAATGGACCATAATATCAACACTGAAGCAACTAATACTGAAGCAATGGAACATGATATCTACACTGAAGCAACTAATACTGAAGCAATGGAACATGATATCAATACTAAAGCAACGCCTACTCCAGCAACAAATGACATATTAACAGCATCAAGTACAATTAGTGAAAAAGAACAGATTAAGCACTTACAGATAACGTTGAAGAAAACGTTGCGGCAGTGCAGTCAATTGAAAAGAAAATTAAAAAAACAAGGTGATAATTTTGAAAAAGTATTTACAGAAGATCAACTAAAGTTTATCCGAAATAACACACAAAGAGGAGCATCGTGGTCTGATGAGACTATGAATAAAGCATTAAAATTATACGTGGCCTGTGGACAAAAAGGCTACGAGGAAATGCGTCGACAAAATTTGCCTTATCCAAGTATACGAACTATTCAATATCACATACAAGGCTTAAAATGTAAGCCAGGTATCTTAGAAGATTTTCTGTACATATTAAAAATAAAAGTTAGTATTGTATTGCATGTGCCCTGGTAACCAGTCTGATAGTTCAGATACGTCCCGAAGAAGTGCGCAAGAAAACAGTCCAAAATTGCGACAGAAGTGCGTAATATCTGTGATTGAACGAGTACTTACTGTACTATTGCAGTAGTCTGCTGTAAGAAGCTACTGTGAAATTTTATACTATTTGTTAAAAGTAAACATGCAGCAAAAATGTGAAAACAATATGGAAGTATCTGCCCAACAAAAAAATAACAGCAAATCGCGTTAGACTCTTCACGCACATTTGCAGCAGAGTTTTGAGTACAGATCCAACCGGCAGAAACGTGAAAAGAACGTGCAAGCATCTGCCCGTCAGAAAAAGAGCAGTCGAGTGTGCTAGACTCTTGATACATATTTGTAGCAAAATTTCACAACCTATAATGTCGCTATTAAATTGTTGTTTTTGCCGTACAGATCCGAATGACAGAAATGCGAAAAAAGTGTGCAAGCATCTGCCCGTCAGAAAAAGAACAGCCGAGCGCGTTAAACTCCCAGACAGTACAAAATATTTATAAAATATTTTTAAAATATTTATAAAAAAGATTTAAATATTTTGAAAATATATACGTTGAATATTTTGTAAATATTGTAATGTCCGGAAAATAAAAGTATCTAAAAGATTATAATAAATATTTTAAAATAAAGTATAAATAATTATCATCAATATTATTAAAGTTGTTTTTAATTTATGTTATAAATATTTATAGAAATAATTACTGTAAGTTAACTGGAGATTGTGAAACTGTTATAGCTTCGTGCTGTGAGATGTAGGCTATACGGTCCATTTTGGCGTTACGAATTTCGAAAAATGTTTGATTGATAAATCAGATGTACGGTATATTCTGCCAAAATCATTTGTATTTCTGCTGCTCTACTTCTTACGTAAGCATCTGTCGTAATTCTTGTTGAATTCTGCTGTATATAAATGCGTATTTCTGCAAATTATTACCCATACAGCTCATCTTTCCGTGCTAGTTTGCAACGATGCCGCTAGGCGGCGCATAATGATAAAACAAACTCGCAAGTAAATTTCAGTTGGGATCTAATATAAGCAGGCCTCCGGCAAAGCAAAATCATGACATTCGCCAGCAATACAACGCATGGCTTACCTAACACCACTGCGATGCTATAAATATAACAAAATATTTTTGTAAATTATTTTAATCTTCCTAAAAAGTATTACAAAAATATTTTAAAAATATTTTGTGCTGTATGGGTAGCAGTAGGCGCTGCTACAAATCTGGCGCGATTATATTGCACTGCGATTTGCGCAAGCATCTGCCGCATTTCTTGCACTATTCTACTATGTGTAAATGCATACACATATCTGCCACAATTCTGTTGCACTACGACGAGAGCAAGTTTCTGCCAACAGAAAAATAGTCAAAGTTGGAAATAGAAAACGCATGATCTGCCCGAAAGTTAATGCACGACTTTTCGTGCAGTTTTACAGCAGAATTGCAATGGAATGGTTAACAGGGTGGGTGCTTTTTGTTGGAGACACAATGATGTTCGTGCCCGACGATGTAATTGCGGTACTTGTGCGACTGGAGGCGGCATCTCGCACTTGCGAGATGTAACCACGAAGAAAGTACTGCCGGCGTAATGTGCGCGAAAGATCTGCGCTCAGACGCAGACAAGTAAAAGATAGTCAGTTCGGTACCCCCACGTCCCGGGAATACACGCGCTATCCGTTGTATCAATAAAATCTTATATTGTTCATCATAAGCACGTGCATTAAGTACTTTATTCTGCGCATTACCTTTGGTTCCCAACACTTTTCAGTTAGCAATACAAGTCAACATAAATGTCATTCTAATTCCAACCATTCTAATTCCATCATTCTAATTTCTCTTTCCAGAAAATCCGTTCCCGATGCACGCGAATTCAAACATACATTAAAGAGGGTGGCTAGTGTCATTGCGGGGCAGGCGGCAAGAGGGGAAAGCTTATAGGTGTAGCGTTGCTTTTTGCTGCCTCTCTCTCTCCAACGCCCAATATATATTTATGTCTCTTTTAAGTGCAGAAAGTTTAAGCGCGCACATAGCTTGCACTTTTACACGGACACTGCCAACTCTAAATAATCACACTTTTCATCGCGAGAAATAAACGAGTTTGAACAAATAAATATGTGGAATGCATTTTATTAGCTATTTCTTAAGGTTTTAATTTGTTGTTTGTACAATTAAAACCCAAATACGTTATTATTCACGTTGAAATTTGGCAACCACGCAATTTCGTTCTCAGTAGCTGGTAGCACTGATACAATAACCTCGGGCCTCGGGAAGACAGGAACGCGAGAGATCTTGAAGTATTTAATTTTGGTGTTCTCGACGAAAATGAAAAGGTGGAAAGGAAAACTGCAAACTGTAAAGCAGTACAATCGTCGTTTAAAGCAAGTGGAGAATGGAAAGCGGCGAAAAAAAGAAGAAGAGACAGAAGAGACAGTAGAAACAGAATGCGTGGTCGACGGGCGACGTATAATTGATTTAAAGGTTATGTCGCAACACATGATCTGTACTTTCTGTAATGAGGATTTATGGATGAGAAATATTAAACAAGAAAAGAGATATGGTTTGGCTTCAGTATTTTCTGTACTCTGCCAAAACTGCCTGCTAATGAATAAGGTACTGAGTGGATATATGCATCCTGGACCAAATAAGTTGCAATACGATGTCAACACTAAATCAGCGTTAGGTAAGTTGTACATTATAAATCTTTTTACATATTTGCAAAATTGTATAATTCATTAATAAAAATAAAAAATTAAATAAAATATTTACATTTTCTAACGATGGGACTTTTGTACAGGGACTGTACACTCAGGATTAGGGTACACATCTGTTAACAAGGTATCTGCAGTGCCTGAATATCCCGAACATGAGTCCGTCCTCGTACAAACGATATGAGAGAGAGATTGGACCTATAATTGAAGTAGTTGCAAAGCAAAGCTGTCAAGAAGCCACAAAATTAGAACGATCTTTAACAATACAAAATGTGGAGTCTTTGGAAAGACTTTTGTAAGTTTATTGGCGTCAGGATTTTTACAAGCATTTGTTTTCTCTACTTTCACTAAATTGCATAGGTCAATAATAATTGTATTAGACATAATAGTATTAGACTTAGACTTTTTTTTTTTACAACAAAATTCAGTTTTTTCAAATGTTTATTTTTTATTTTAAAAGTTTATATTCTTTTAATGATAATGAATTTTACAATGATTACATGCTTATAGGAAATATACATACAAATTTTTAATAATTGTACATATAGGTATTATAAAATGACTCGTAAATAATAAAAGAAATTATGTTTGTATCCAATCTAAAATTATAAATAAAATCTATAATTATACACAGCAAAAACTCAGACATTTATTATATCTCCTTCGTATTCTTACTCTCATTATTTTTCCCTAATGATGTATAGGCCTGAAGATCTTCGAAGCGGGTTTCTAGTTAGAAGTAGAGAAGAATCCGAAAATTCAGTTCTATCAACGAAAGAAACAGATGATTCTAGAAGTAGAGAAGAATCCGAAGATTTAGTTCTATCGACGAAAGAAACAGATGGTTCGCGTGAATTTCAAGAAAACTGTAACGCGCCAGACGAATCAATCGATCAAGCAATGAATGATTTAACACGAATCTTTGTTTCTTACGACATGGGTTGGAGCAAACGAGGCTCAGGGCGTCAGTATGACAGTTTGAATGGCTACGCTTCTATAATCGGGACGCAGTCTGGTAAAGTCTTAGATTTTGCAACGAGAAACAGGGAGTGCCGCTTATGCTATTTAGGAAAAGCGAAGGAAAAGCATGATTGTCGTCTAAATTTCAACGGCAGTGCCAAAGCAATGGAGCCTGATACTGCAGCTCAACTAGCGGCTAATAGCACGATTTTGAAGTCGCAAAACGTACAAGTTGAAGTTTTCATAGGTGATGATGACAGTTCAAGTATCTGCGCTGTGAGAAATGCATGCAGTCACCCCGTTGTGAAGCACTCAGACAAAAACCACACTTCGAGAGGTGTGACAAATATGTTATACAAAATTGACAAGAGAAGTGATGCTAATAAAGAGCTGACGTCAGAAGCTATCAAATATTTACACAGATGTTTCACATATGCTGTATCCCAGAATCCAGGAAATCCGGATAATTTGGCTGCTGCAATCAGGAACATCCCATTCCATGCTTTTAACATGCATGATAATTGCGGAGATTGGTGCAATTATTCGAAGGATCCGGAAAATTACACACATACAACCGTTCTTGGTGGTTTTCAAAACGAACGTTTATTTGAAGAGTTAAAAGAACTTTTTAATAAATTGGCAAACAACGCAGATAAATTCTCGACTGGCGCTTCGAGCCAGGCTAATGAAAACCTGAATAACATTATGTCAAAGAAAGCGCCAAAAGCCGTGTGCTACAGTCTTTCCGAATCTGCTGATTTTAGATATGCATCCGCGGTTGCCCAGAAAAATTACGGAGAAAAATATGTAGAAGAGGTATATAAATATTACGAATTGAGTCCAGGATCGCATTTGTCTAAACACGTAGAAAGATGTGCAAAATCAGCTCGGATACGGTCGACGAAAGCGAAGACACCACTTTTCAAAGCGCGAAGACGAACTCTCAGAAAACAGAGATCTCAATTACGAAACAGACGGGATCATCTCGAAGGTGAAACTTATAGCAGTCACATCGGTCTATTGAGCATGCCTGCAGTAGAAACTGACCGCGATACATCATCTACTGAGTTGCCAAGCTTAGCAAACAATTTCGATCACGATAATAACTCCACAGCTTTGGTTTTTTTCGATTTGGAAACTGCGGGGTTAAAACTGACTTGCGAAGTCTTACAGGTTGCTATGAAATGTGGGAGCACAATGTTCAATGAATACATAAGGCCAAACGAAAATATATCTTTGGCTGCTTCAAAAGTCAATGGACTGACCAACGAAGGACACGATCTATTCTTACACGGAAGAAGCGTATCTGCGAAGCCTTTGCACGTAGTTGCGAACGAATTGCTCCAATTTTTAAAGGGTTTACAGAAGCCTTGCGTGTTAATTGCACATAATTGTGCCTTTGATGCTCCACGACTTTATACGTCTTATCAATCAAGTAGGCCTCGTCACAGAATTTATCTACGTTATTGACGGTTTCGTAGACACTCTGCCACTTTTTAGGAATAAGTTTTCCGGTGAAGATTGCAGTTTAGTAAAGCTGGCAGCTCGAAACTTTGCTCTACATCCAGAAAAAGCTCACGATGCAATGTACGATGTAGTAATGCTACAGAACGTGGCCTTTTATAACTTCACAGTCGACGAATTACTTACCAGTAATAAAAAGTACGTAGAAATGTTGCAATACGACAAGAATTTCAAATCACTTGTACCTTTGTCAAATTCCGTATCCAACGAGATAAGAAAAAGAATGGCTAATGCAGGTATTAGCTACGTCCTATTACAACATGCATACAGCCAAGGAAAGGAAGAGATTATATCACTACTTGAAAAGAAAGAGAATGGAAAAAAGCAAGTGATTAAAACAAAAAAAATGCTGAATATTATCATAAGTCATTTCGAAGAGTTGCTCAAATAAATTTGTGATATGTATGCTGTAAGCTATATTTAAGTATTACTGTTTTTGCACATGTCATGTGCTGCGTTATAAAGTTTAATAGCATAACATATCTGTTTAATAAAATGTATTAATTTATTTTATATATAATATTATATTATTTTATATTTTCAACAAGTTTGTTCAATTTTCAATTAACAAATTTTAATTCGCATTACGTCTCTCTACATTTAATTCTACATCATTTTGTAATGATAAAAAATAATTATAATGAAATAATAAAATAAAGCGTCAATTATTTGACAATTGTTTTCATCAAATTGTGATACGAAAATTTATTTTCTCTGTATAACCTGTGACTGAATTATGGCCCCATTGGCACCCATGATTTATCAGGGCCGACTCTAATGCGACGTTGCCGCTCTCCGTCGCGTGCTCGATAGCTTTACGCGAAATAGCTACAACATGCTGTTTTATTTTTATAATTTCTTGCTAACTATGTAGACAAATCGTTTGAGCCTTGGCAAGGCTCCTTCCTAAATATGTAAAGAATTATTTGCACCTATTTTCATTACATTCTTATCATTTTTAATATGCTTTCAAGGATTATATTACAGATATCGTGACATTTTGGTTATGTCGCCCATGTATAAGAGTACAACTTCAATAATTAATTACTCGACAACCATGCAGACGATCGTCTTCAACTTTGGCATGGACGACAGATTCCTATAGACGAATGTCCTCCATAAATTTGAACTAATTCTTATCAAATTGATTTGACTAGCCACCCTCCTTAAGACTTGTTTGTTTATCACAGTTTCAAGCTAACATTAATCGTAGCAATTACTCGATTATTGACTCAGATCATGTTGTCCAATACTGTAAGGAAATAAAAAATCGTGACTTAAAAAACACTTCTTTAGAAGTACAATGTCAGCAAAATATAGAAAATTTATGGGATGCAGAAATATATAAACCCTTGCTTGGAAATGAACAAAATTTAAGCGATGTTATTCAAACAGCTTTATACCACTTAACAGGTGCGTTATTATATAAAATTAAAAACAATTTCAAACATTACGATCGTTGTTTTAATACACTTATAACCAATTATGATTCAAATAACAATTTAAGTTTTTTTTCTCGACTTAGAGAATACAAAGAAAATGTTTTAATATTCCCTAGTGTAGATATTTATAACATTATACATAAGTGCGAATTATTATTTAGAAAAAATGAATCTAATTTAATTTCAAATCGGTTAAAAGTTGCACAATTTGTACAAATGTTTTTGCAACAATATCCTACAAATTTCATCCCATCATGTCACAACATTATTTTTAAGTTGATAAAGACATTTGTAATATCGCGAATTCATTTTTCTTTAAAAAAAGAAGATAAAAATGTAACAACAAATACTTTCAGCAGTAAAAGTTTAGCTATGAGAGCATACGTTAAAAATGTAAAATGTAAATAAATAAAAATTATGATTTATATATTATTTACTTTATTTTTTCATATTATACACGCTCCTTTTGACAAACATATAATTGAAAGAGCCGCGTGAATAGGAGTCAAAATGGCGGATGATTGCGGTACTTTGTATATCTAGTGACTTTAATAATAACTAACTGACAGCGCGCTGAACCGGCTGAACACACCAGAACACACTAACTGCACTGAGCACCGTACGCAGTATGCAGTACTCATACGTACGCACACGTATATTTACTCGCTGGGTTGTTGATAGAAATCTTCCTCCTGACCGATAAGTCTATCGACCTATTTACCTACCTACCATAGATCGATCGATAATAATGCGCGCGCGATATCGAAACTGGCGATACTAGCACCGCCAGTGTCGAAAAAGTGAAAGTGACATTTCTCTGAGTCCTCTGATTGGTTGAGAGACGTCGGCGTTAGTAGAAGAAAGTATCTTAATATAAAATTTTCACATTTTCGACTTTGCGTCGCAATATCTCCGCTCGTAGGGCACGTAGCGGAAAATGTTATAGGAGATACCCCCCCAATTCGAACCTCAAGCTATCGATCAAGCCTACTTAGAACTTGATCCGTTCACTCGTTATATGAGATCTCAACATCTCGAGTACTCGCAACCCGTCGCGTAAAGAGACACGGTCGGTCTCGCTTTCCTGTGATGATGACGCTTTTGATGAATTTTTCTGACTTGACGCGAGACACTACCGTGTCTCTTGATTTGAGATATAACGTGTAAAATAAAAAATAGTTCTAAATTCGCATTACACATATTGGTTTAAACAGTTTAATGTATCCCGTACAAATATATAAATATTTCTTTGGAAGCGTAATCCTCGTGCATAATTGTGAATATAAATATCGATAGAATCCTGTGGATGGAATATCGTTTCTGATGACATATACTAATCCGTTGTGAAATTTCCGTCTCTAAGGTAAATATAATAAGGATAAGCAGGCCAATATATTGGCGACGAGAAGATTCGGTGGCGCCCCTGGCAGAACTACTGTAAGTCAGACACGAACGAAATATTTTGTCCCAAATAATTATTGCACTGCGAGACACAACAATGTGTAATAATATGCCTCTTTTTCTCGTGTTTTGCCTCCATGTCGCAAGTGTTTACTAGCAGAGCAGGATACAGTATCTGACTTACAGTAGTTCTGCCGGGGGCGCCACCGAATCTTCTCGTCGCCAATAGAAGCTGGTAATATCCACATGATAATATAGCATATTGTAAATATGCGAACAAAACATTTATTCTATTATTCTTTTCAATCAAGATATAAGTGGCATCTACGTTTAGCATTACACTGATCTGGTTATCCTTATTGAGATTTTTCTATTAAAAAACAAGCCGAGTTTTATTTTATTTATCTCTAAGATACACCTCTCACTTAATTATATATTATTTCCACTTAATATTTTGCATTCTCAGATATTTTCCGAACGCTATATGTTCATTTCAGTAAAATGAGTATGTTTCTCTCGTGTAACTTTAAGGCCAGGCAATAAGTAAGGCTGTATATATTGACATACAATTTGTCACAAATTCGGGATTTTTTTCTTTTATTATAAAAATATCAAAATTGTCAAGATCGTAATCGCAAAATAAGTGAAGATGGATTATCTATTTTACAAGATATTCGTATTTTTAAGACAATATTTTTTTAGAAACAACAACGCAATAGTAATACTGTTCCTTATATAGGGTATTCCAAAATTAATCATTTTATTTCTATTACAAATTCTGATAACATAGATGAAAATACAGAAATTTGTAGAAGAGCTGGATTACTGATATAAATTGTCTTTTTGAACGGTATGATGCTAAGACACATTGCAATATCAATTTGAACTTCGATCACAATAATGATGAGAAATGCGGATGAAAAAGTACAAGCATAATCTAAGCAGCCACTTATAAGATACGGTACTCCAAATCTCATTATGTAAAGCTGAATAGTAGCAATTTAGAAATCACGTTTTTGTTCACTGCAGCACTGGTTCAAAATTTACAAGTTGCGGAAATAAGATAATTAATTTTGCCCTGTATAAATTAGATACAAGTATACTCAAATTCGTAAATTTACTGTTTACAAATATAATTTATATAAAATATTTGTTATTCATGTTATTAAAAATATAACTTTATATATTTGATCAGTACTTTTATAAATAAAGATAATTATAGATAACCTTTAATCTCCATTACCCTCGTTCAGTATAAACATCAGTGCACTCGTATGAGCGCCGCGCTGCGCTTTAACTATTGGGATTTTCAGTCGTGACGTAGCCGTGACGTCACAAGGCCAAGATGACTGGCCTATTCCTGAAAGTTGTACACAAACATACGGTCTGAGGTGGTTTATCGTGCTTTTTAAACGCGTGTGATAAAAAAAATGTACTTAAATATAAAAGAAATATGTGCATTTGTACAGTGCACCCCTTCCTCAAGGAATTTCATGGAAAGAGTAAATTTGTTGTGCTGTGGACACTTATTAACGTGCGGGATAACCTCTCAAGATGATGATAAATGGCATTTAACTGCATATTGCCTTCAAATGTCAGACGTTAAACGTGCACCTCACGAAATAAACACAGTAATAGATCAATCAGAGAAAATATCATCCGCAAAATGCAGTTGTAAAGCAGGGATGAGTGCAAAATGCAAACACACGGTTGCAGTTTTGCTATATTGTAATCGGTAAGTACATATAAAAGTTAATGTATATATTAACATATGTAGTAGTATGCTGTTTCTAATCAATGTAAACTTTTAGACATGATGTCGACAAATTTGAGAATATCTGTACCGATAAAAAATGCATTTGGAACGTTCAACACGGCACGACTGTAGATGGGTATTGTAAATAATCTATTCTTGACGTGGTCTATCTGCTCATCAGTCAAAGTTGATTTCTTCTCACAAATATTAAAACACTTGTGAGACCTCTTTCAGAGGTGCGGATTTATACCCATCTACAGCCGCCCTGTGTTGACGTTCCAGATGCATTTTTTATCGGTGCAGGAAATATTCTCAAATTTGTCGACATCATATCTAAAAGTTTACATTGATTAGAAACAGCATACTACTACATGTGTTATTGTTAGTATATACATTAATAACTTTTATATGTACTTACTGATTACAATATAGCAAAACTGCAACCGTGTGTTTGCATTTTGCACTCATCCCTGCTTTACAACTGCATTTTGCGGATAATATTTTTTCTGATTTCTCTATTACTGTGTTTATTTCGTGCACCTTTAACATTTGACATTTGAAGGCAATATGCAGTTAAATACCATTTGTCATTATCTTCAGAGGTTATCCCGCATGTTAATAAGTGTCCACAGCACAACAAATTTTCTCCTTTCATGAAATTTCTTGAGGAAGGAGTGCACTGTGCAAATGCACATATTTCTTTTATATTTTAAGTATATTTTTTTTATCATACGCGTTTAAAAAGCACGATAAACCACCTCAGGCCGTATGTTTGTGTACAACTTTCAGGAATAGGCCAGCCATCTTGGCCTTGTGACGTCACGGCTACGTCACGACTGAAAATCCCAATATAAATATCTTTGACTGTACAAGTATGGATTGCTAATAGCTTCATGCTGATTGTCAAAAAGTGGCGACCTCATTAACCAAAAACTAAAAAGTAGGTATAGTGTGTGCATATTTGATAAGAGAGAGAGACGCAGACAATAAGAGTAACAATTAAGCTAACCAACAAACGCGTTAATTATTAAGAAAAGTAATCATGCCTAGTTATTGTTTTATAAAAGGTTGTGATAGCATGCTATATAAATAAAACAACCGAGGAATAAAAGCATACGCTTTTTTTGGTAGGGGAAAGTAGAGGAGTAGGACGCAGTGGGTAATAGTGCGCACCTCAAGTTTGAGACTGTGACGATAGCTGGCAACACGTGAGTGGCAAAATTTCAAAGCTTACATCAATTCTAGATAATATAGATACATTTTATCCCAGCTCAAAGCTTTGTTTAAACGGAGGAAGCGAAAAAGAAAACGCGCCCGTTTTCTTACCATTTTGAAACGACAGGAGTTAAGCTCGTAAGTGGGCAGTTTTTATTTGCTACTGTAAGGCTGGTTCTACAATTGGTCATATGTCATACCTAGATGTTGGAACGCAGTCGATGGTCCAATGAGAGAATTTCTTTTTCAAAAACGAATTTTTTTCATTGGACCATCGGTTACGTTCCGACATCCGACTCCGACATACGACTAATTATAGAACCGGCCTAATTGGTATAACATAGTGAAATAGGATCCCTTGGGAACCTTTTGCCGCGTTAGACCCATAATTTCATCTGCGATTCGCGAGTAATTGACAAAATTCTCTCGAAATAACAAATCGAGGAATAGTGCGCGGCTTTTATTTATGTCGATTTTATATACAGGGTGTTTCGTTTTAAATGATACAGTCGATTATCTCGTCAACCGATGATTTTATTGAAAAATGTTTCAGACAAAAGTTGCATGGTTTGGAGAGAGACACATGATAAAAATATGGACTTGACCTTGAGTGACCTTTTCAAGGCCAGGTCAATGTGATCGATGTTTTCTTAAACAAAACTTCCCATTTTTTATTGCATATTCTTATAGCCCTTGTTGAGACGTTTTCAAAACATTATAACAGAGCTCTCTTTCGTTAAGAATTTTCTAAGATATTTAAAATTTTGTCATGATATTTTTAATATAAAATATGATATATCTCGTTAAATATTCATATTTCGATGACTTCACCTTGATACTTTTATATGTAGAATAATAAAAGAAACCGATTCTTGTAAAAAAAAAAAACAGAAAAAATTATTTTAAAAATTTTGATTTCATCTTGTAGACACATTTATTTTACAAAATTGCAAATGTAGAAGTTAATATTATTATTCGAATCCATTCATTATTCTACGTGTAAAAGTATCAAGATAAAGTCATCGAAAAGTGAATATTTTACGAAATATTTCATATTTTATATTAAAAATATCATGACAAAATTTTAAATATCTCAGAAAATTCTCAACGAAAGAGTTTTATTATAGTGTTTTGAAAACGTCTCGACAAGGGCTATAAGAATATATAATAAAAAATAGGGGGTCCCATTTTAAAAATTCAAGGTGACCTTGTCCTGACCTTGAAAAGGTCACTCCATATTTTCATCATGTATCCCCTTCCAAACCATGCAACTTTCGTCTGAAACATTTTTCAATAAAATCATCGGTTGACGAGATAACCGACTATATCATTTAAAACGAAACATCCTGTATATAGTTTATTTATATTCGAATTTATATATATTTATGTCAAATTAATCGTGCGTTGAAGCCATGAGTCAGTTCTACTCGCAAAATTTTTTTTTAAAATATCCCTCCATTTTTAAAGTTTTGCGTTTAATTTTCAATTATTTATCATCACTCACATTAACTATATACTTAAAACTAATGATTTAAGCAGAAAAGTTCGAAATTTATCTGCTGCAGACACAAATTTTGGCAATTTCCAAACTGCGCACTATTACCCGCCACTTTCGATTTTGCATCATCCTAAATATCGCTCAATAAATATTTAACAATAAAATTATTATCAAATATGAGTTCACATACTTATAGACAAACGTTTAAAAATTCCATAGCTGTATTTAAATTAATTGTAACTATAAAACCATTTTGTATTAATAGATTTACCTTAGGTGCGCATTATTACCTTACTTTCCCCTATGTGATGTGAGGAATTAACCTTAAAATAAAATTATTTTGTTTAAATATTGTATATTGCGAGAGTTATTAATACAGGGTGTTTCAGAATTGCACGGCACTATTTTAGGGAAATATTTTCTAAGTCAAAATGAACAAAAAAGTTTATATAAACATATGTTCCAACTTTATTTATTAGCAAAATATTAAAGAGTAGAGATTACGTTTAACAATAAAACATTTAAAGTGTTTTCGAAGTGGCCGCCGTTTTGAATTCTTCTTGCGTGCCAATAGGTCTACAATAAATAACAATAACAATAAACTAAAGACCCCTGCATAAAACGTCTTATTCAAAAATATTGTTTCGCATTCACGAGATTTTGTCATGAATTCTGCTTTGCAAAAATCTCGGATTGGATCACGGATCAATACTTTTCAGTGCGATACTGGGAATAGAACGTGAAAATCTTGTATGCCTCTGAATCCAAAAACAATTAACAGAAGAAGTGAATCCTTTTTAATGCGAGAATTCGCATTCGTTTAAAGGTTATCAATTGCGATTGAATGCGAGGAATATTTTAAGCTAAGTGAATTCTTTTTAATGCGTATTATAAGCTCGTATTTGTTAAAATTTTGCGTTTCAACACCGCAGCCAGGCGCGTGGTGGGGATAGCGCACACAAGGAGAGAGCCGTGCACACTGTACATGCGCACACGTACACGGCTTTTTCCTTGTGTGCGCTACCCCCATCACACGCCTAGCAGCAGTAGCAGCAGTGTTGAAACGCAAGATCGGCTGGATCGGCATGCTTCGTGCTCGTGCTATGTATTCATTATCCCGTCCAATCCCGGATAAGGTCCCGACCATTATTTATTAGGGATGCCGTAAGAAAGGTTTTCTTATTTTTGTCTAATGAGGCCCTTGTAAGGATTTGATAAGAATGTTTTAACTTTATAAATATACTTTTTTCATAAATATATTTACGAACATAAAATTTTATAATGAGCCGGCACTGGTTTCTGACATTCATCCGACATTAAGAAATATTATATCATATATCCAATTCAAAATTTTATTACTCTTTTTAAACTGAATTTGTTTCTTAAGATGATTTTTGAAAAATTATATATTTGCGCTGGTTATGACATATGTAGACTATATATAACACTTACATCAAATTAAGAAGCAGTCTACCACGTAAGGCAGTTGGCTCACGATCCAGAGGTCCCGAGGTCCCGAGTTCGAATCCCACCAAGGTAAGTGTATTTTTCAAATACGAGAAAATATTTATAATCATAGACTTCATCTTAAGAAACAAATTTAGTTATAAAATAGTCATAAAATTTCGAAAAAAATAATTTTTTTTATGCCGGGTGAATATAAATGACAGAATATTTTTTTTTTGGGTGAATTTAATGCGATCCAATACTTTTCAATGCGAAGCATCAACCATTGCTGTCTCACATTCAGCGCGGTAAAGTTTTATGCGAACCAATACTTTTCAATCCCTTTCTTCGCATCAGAAAGCAGAATTTATTAATTCTTTTCAATCCGACATTTTATGCAGGGACTTCATCCAACCCCATAGAAAATAGTCTAATGGCATTAGACTATTTTCTATGGTGTTGGATGAAGTCTTTAGTTTATTGTAGACTTATTGGCACACAAAAAGAATTAAAAAATCGCATAATGGAAGCTGCAGCAACTATCAGGAATAATCCTGATGCCAAAGAAACATGGATACATCGTGTTGAATGCTACATTCAACAAAACGGCGGCCACATCGAAAATATAATACTTTAAATGTTAAACACACATAATCTTTACTCTTTAATATCTTACTAAAACAAATAAGTTTAGGATATATGTTTATACAAACTTTTTTGTTCATTTTGACTTACAAAATATTTCCCTAAAATAGTGCCGTGCAATTCTAAAACACCCTGTATAAAAATTAATAAAGAATAACAAAAATGGATAAGCTGTATTTATATAAGCATATTATTGATATTTATTATATAATTTATAGTTTTCCGAGTAAAATAAAAAAACGCAATCAATCGCAATCAATTTTTAATGATAGTTAAAGCTGGGTTTGTCTTGACACTTTCAGTCCTTTCAACGCTGTAAACATCATTCTATCTTCGTTGCACATCGAATATCAAACGAAGATCGAGCGATGCTTTCAGCGCTGAAAGCGTCAAAACAAACGCAGCCCTAATACAATAAAATTTTATTTTAATTTAATTAAACGACATTAACATATGTATGTTATTTTTGAGTATTATTATATTGATAATAAATCTTTATTTCCAGAGAATATGTGAAAACTCCCACCTTACCATTAGATATGCTCAATTGTGAAGCTAAATTAATACAAGATTAATACAAGATTATGTGATTAATACAAGGTTTAATTCTTACTAGAAGAAAGAGGTGATACCTGTTTGTTGTAATTATATTTCTTTTATATAAAGGATAGAGGGGATAGAAAATCGGGCTTGAATAACGGATACTGATTTTTCTAAAATAAATAACTATTTATAATTGAGAATTGATAATTGATACAAGAAAAATTGCAAGCATTAACACCGAGGCGTTTATTTGCATATGTTATGAAATTGAAAAATGCTATAAAAAGAAAAGATGCTTTATAAAACGTCCGCGAGTAAGAGAAAATAGGCAAAACAAAACAATAGATTCTTTGAAAATGTTATTGGCTGATTTAAAGAAGGCGGATACAATTTCATCAAATTCTCAACAAATTTGACAAGTATTATAAAGAACATTCAAAAAAACTGTACATACATGTTTTTTTAGATAATTATGTTTTATTATTGATGAAAAATATTACTTTTATACAGTATAACGAAAAATAATGAAGATACATTAATTAAAAGTATAAAACGCGGTTAAGTAAAAGGAAAATATCCTCCTAAATTAAGAACTTTCGCATTGACTTTATATTTCAATAATCCAAAAGCGTATTCCTATGTTCGAAATATATATGTATAATAAGGGCGATATTCATACTCAGATCTTGTATATAACATCGTCGTAAGTTCATCTTTGTCTACATTGCGAATCGTAAGTCATAAGTCGTAAGAAATTGACCAATTACAGTCGAATTTGAGGAGAATAATCGACTGTGATTGGTCAGTTTCTTACGACTTACAACTCGCATTGTAGACCGCGCATTAGTCCCGGTCTACAATAGGTGTTTTAAGCTTTAAGCTCTAAGAAATTGACCAATCACGGTCAATTATTCTCCTCAAATTCAACTGTGATTAAACAATTTCTTAAGGCTTAGGGCTTAAAACACCTATTGTAGACCGAGACTTACTCTCGCCGTGTTCAGATATATCGCGCGTTAACACTTTTAAAGTCTAATCTAAAAATTGTACTAACGAAACTTTGGAAAACAATCATGCAAATATAATCTAAAAGGTTGTAAGTGAAAAGTCAGAAAGTTTCAGAGTCAACTTTTATGCCACACTATGTAATTAAAAAAATAAAACATAAATTGAGCGTTCGCCTCATACGAGGGCAATGGAGGATTAATAAATAAATAACCTTTTCAAATTGTTAAATAAATAATACAAGTAAAATAATGTCAACTATAGTCATAAAATAATGTCAACCCAAAGCAATTTTGCAGTGACACATACCCAGATAGCCAAATCTGTTCGAACAAATAATGCCAAATACTTGCTACAAATTTTGATTTCAGAAATGGTACGCATCAAAATTTGTTTTATCAAATGTTGTCGACAAACTGCTAGCAAATACGTAGCAAAACATGCGTACACAATTGACGCCAAATTGATACCAAATATCGAGCAAAGCTTAGTAGTACCTGATAACAAATTGGCACCAAATTGCTGTTAAAGTTTGTTGACTAAACCTAACGCCAAATTGATGCCAAATATTGAGCAAATTTTGGCGACAAAGCTTGAGAACAAATTTACGTCAAATACCGAGCAAAGCTTAGCAACTACCTGATAACAAATTGGCACCAAATTGCTGTTAAAGTTTGTTGACTAAACCTTACACCAAATTAATGCCAAATATTGAGCAAATTTTGGTAACAAAACTTAAGAACAAATTGACGCCAAATACCAAGCGATGTTTAGGGACAATATTTAACTGCAAATTGGTGCCAAATACAGAGCAAATCGTGATAACACTGCCTGACAACAAATTATCAGCAAAAATCAACAAATCTTGTAGTTATCTAACCATTTATAAATAACAAAATACTTTTTGAAAAATATTTTTTTTAAAGGCATATTAAATAAATATAATTTTTTTATTAACCCTATTTCCTCCAACGTTTTTTCCGCCCCTTTAATCCTCGCATCATAACTCACGAACGAATTGACGAAATTTAATGTTCCAAAGCGCAAATTAAAGCTACTACTTTTAGCTTTAATTTGCGCTTTGGAACATTAAATTTCGTCAATTCGTTCGTGAGTTATGATGCGAGAATTAGAAACTCGTAGAACACGAAAGGGCATGGTTGGAGGAAATAGGGTTAATTTAAAATAAATCATTTTATACATATATTAAAAATCTTTACATTTATGACATATATTATTATAAAATGTAATATAAAGTAAATAAAATTATTAATTACAAAGATGTTACTAAAAATGTTACAAATATTGCAATGAATGCAAAAATTACATATAGCGTTTTCGACTGGAGCGAGGTTAACCCAACTCTGGTTATTTTCTTCAAGGATTGAACAATCACAGTTATTCTTCTAAAGAATGGAATAATCGTGATTGGTCAGTTATAAAAGAAAAGAACCTGAAATGGGTTAACCCTGCTTCAGTCGAAAACGCCAATAGTCTCTTCAGTCCTATATGACAAATTTTATGTGGATATTCTTTCCATCTGATCTATACAGAAAGCAAGCACAATCTTTTTCTTCTAGCTCTTATAGAAAAACAGCACATTGACTACATTTACATGACATCGTTAATCGGGTTTTATAACATCGGTAGTTGTCAGGAAGACCAATCGTAATCATTCTTCAGAAGAATGGAATAGCTGTGATTGACCGGCCTAAAAACTATCGATGTTATAAAACCCGATTAACGGTGCCATGTAAACGTAGTCATTGACATGGTTGTTATGCGAATTTCCACCATGCGACAAGCTTGTCACAGCCTTGTGTGCAATATGTTAATTCTCAAACTTGTACAAAAAATTTTTTGCATACGAAAATAACTGCGCAATCACTGATTAGTCTATATCTTTTATTAGACCTCAAATTATATACCAATCAGTGATCACACAGCGTTAATATTTACGTATGCGAAAATTTTTCGAGTTTGAAAATAATGACTACGTTTATACGGCCCGATTTACGCCGAAGTTATAACAATCGATGTTATAACCCACACAGCACATGATATCAACCGAATGTTCTGTACTCGTACTGTAGATATAGGTACCGTATATAATATACTTCAAACATGTCTGTAACATCTCTAGTAGTATATTATTTCTCATAAATTCTCAGGACGTACTTGTAATATCTCACAGTACTACATTATTTTTCGTAAATTTTCAGGATGTACTTGTAATATCTCACAATAGTAGGTATATTATTTTTCGTAAATTCTCGTATACTATTCAGAATATATAAATTAATACGGAACAGAAGGTAATAGTCCGCTCGCGGCGTGTTGCTTTCACCGACGACACCGAATTGGCTAAGTCCGAAGGCGGCGTGTTGATGCGCGCGCATAGGCGAGCCGAAGTCGCCCCGATGAGAGTCGATTGGGCACGAAGCCACGAACACGAAATCGGACGTCGGCGGTCGGACATCTTGTCGAAGTTGTGTATGTACGTGCACGCAAGCGAGGACAAGAAACGATCCGCGAGTGCGAGAAATGGCTGTCCATGGATTCCGTCGTGAGCCTTCGTTGTGAACACACGTGCTCGCACCTGATTATTACGAGCGACGGACTTCGCTGATTCCCTTCGGAATATGTTCATACTTACCTCACCGGCTTTGAATGGATTTGTTGCCTCTATAAATGGGAACATCGAGAGAGATCTTGGATGGTCTTTCCGCCCCTTATAACCTGAAGAATATCGATGTGAATCACGATCTTCATGGAAAGTGTCCTCCTGGAGGGTGAGCTTTTTGGCGATGTAACAATCAGTTGTTAACTTTAGCATGATTACTTTTACTCATTTTGGATTATTGATATTTTCTTTGCTTTCTTACTTGTGATATGCTATTTCGAATGTATATATTTGCGTTTAACATTACGAACATTTTGCGTATTTCACATATTTGAGTGCTGTTTTTCTTTTTTTCGGGATATAAGTTATCCGGCGTGTACTTGCGTTTCCATAAACACCATGTTATTGCGTCGTACGAAACATTCGCGTTCCGGGGTGTAACGTTGTATGAAACATTCGCATTCTAAGGTTTAATACGGGAACTCCAGTTGAACTATGTGTTTCTCTATTAATAATATGCAAGAGTGATAATTCGTATCAGCGGTTCTTCATTTTCACTCGAGTTTCCGGACGTTACACTCTGTAATTTTTGGAGCTTGTTGGTATAGGGTAATTTGCGTGCACTTGCGTTTTCATAAATATAATTTTCGTGATATGTTTCTTTATATGCATATTTGTTTCTTGTGTAGTCTGAAGTATTATTAATAAGTATTTTAATTCGAGTCTAATGGTTCTTAATATTTATTTGCGTTTTCGACTGTGTTTTTTCCGCATATTACTTGAGATTCTATGTTGAATTACTCATCACTTATTTTGCGTGCACTTGCGTTTTCATAAATATAATTTTTGCGATATGTTTCTTTATATGTATATTAGTTCTTTCTTGTACAGTTTTAAGTATTATAATTAGGTATCTTAATTCGTGCTCAGCGATTCTTTATATTTTTGTGCGTTTTCGGTCGTGTTTCATTTTGCATATTATCCAATAATTGAGTACCTCAATATTTTCAATCTATCGGTGGTTTCTACCTACGTCTTCGACCTTGTTTACGTGATCGTGTGTATTCATTCCTTGCGTGCGTGATCGAGAACGAAAATATTTAGGAGCGGGCTATGATCGACGTGACTTGTGTTCACATATATTATCTTCGTTCGCATATTTGTGTATCATATAATGCCGAAGAATACGAACCGTAAATCTCCCAAGGAAAAGGAGGGTGGAATTACTAAACGACCACGTTGTGATTTGGATAACAATGAGAATAATATTATCCCAGGCACGAGTAACAACCCTCGCGATGACCAATTTGGTGGTAGAGAAAAGTTTTTACTTTCACAAATAAGTAATAGATACTCTGAATCAATTATTGCACCTTACCCTGTTCACATTGAATCTCTCTCGACTTCTTTGAACGTTGGTAATCTCCACCCTATGAGCATTGGGAAATTATTATGCAAAAAATATAACAATATTTCTGCGATTCGTAGACTAGGGAGGAATTTGATATGCGTTGATTTCTCCTCTTATGTGGATGCGAACGACCTCTTATCTAGTAAGAAAATCCTTCCGAACGGTCTGATGGCTTATGCTCCGAATTATAAAATTTTTCGGGTTGGGGTGATTAGAGATGTAAACCCTTCTCTTTCTGTTGATGAAATCCGTGCTGGAATTTCATGGCCGAGTGATCCGGTGGCAATTCACTCTTTGGAAAGACTTAAGTTTCGTGATAGACACAGCCAAGAGCTGACTGATTCTGCTTCTGTCAAGGTAGTTTTTTCTACCAACCTCCTACCTCCATATATCTATACCCATACAGCACAGAAGCTGCAGCAGTATTGCCACAACGTTGCAACATTGCATATTGCAGTGCAATATTGCAGAAAAATTGCAAAGACAATTTGTTGCAATATTGATTTAGCAATGTTGCAGCAATATTTCAAAACAATATTAATTGAAAATAGCGTAATATATTATATCTAGGGAGAAAAGTTACGTAATCGCTGCCCTGAGTTAGAATTAATTTATTTACCGCTGAGTTAGAATTAATTGGTTACCGCGTCGATAAAATTAAGCCACGCGGTAAGGTCGGTATTTCCGCGTCCTGTATCCAGGAGTCATAGGCTGGGTCTACAATAGATGTAGCGAGCCTTAAACCGGAAGAAATTGACCAATTATAATCGATGATTCTTCTTATACATTCGACTGCAGCGATTGATGCTCAATTTCTTACGGCTTACAGGCTTACGGTACTACACTTTTGAAGACTCGGCCATAAGAAACTTCGAGAAACTTATTGTCGCGCATTCTACTTTTGATAGTTCTAAAGAGAGTGAACACGTGCGGAAGAAACTAAGAAAAGCATTGCGAGAAAAGGAAAAGAAGCAAGATATAAGGCACATATAGAGAGTAAAGGTATGTAAATACATTCCCACACAGCACACTTTATCTGAGGGACGTCCTACAGACATCATTTTGGGATATCGCAATAACCGCAGGACATCCCAAAATGATCTCAGATATCCGGTGGATATCCATTGGATGCACAAGTGTCCAGCTATTTAGTATCTGCAGACATCTTAGATGACGTCCACAGGATATCTGAGGCAGATCGAAAAATATCGCAAGATATTAATTAACTCCCAAAAAAATATTCTATCGTTTAGTGGCTCGCTTGATTTTAGAGGATTTTCCTCTGAAATACGGTCTCAAGAAGATATTTTAAAATCTAGAGGAATATCCTCTAACCATGAGACACTAGACTTAGGATTGCAGTCCTCTTAATGCTAGAGGACTGACACTGATTTCCGATATTCACCCGACATAAAAAAAAAATTATTTATTTCGAAATTTTATTACTATTTTTTAAGTAAATTTGTTTCTTAAGATGCAGTCTATGATTATAAATATTTTCTGGTATCTGAAAAAACACTTACCTTGGTGGGATTCGAACTCGGGACCTCTGGATCGTGAGCCAACTGCCTTACGTGGTAGACTACTTCTTAATTTAATGTGAGCGTTATATATAGTCTACATACGTCATAACCAGCGCATATATATAATTTTTCAAAAATCATCTTAAGAAACAAATTTAGTTTAAAAAGAGTAATAAAATTTTAAATATATGATATAATATTTCTTAATGTCGGGTGAATGTCAGAAACCAGTGCCGGCTTATTATGAAATTTTGTGTTCGTAAATATATATTTATGAAAAAAGTATATTTATAAAGTTAAAACATTCTTATCAAATTCTTACAAAGCTTCATTAGACAAAAATAAGGAAACCTTTCTTATGGAATCCCTACCCACACAGCACACGATGTCCATTGGACGTCTAAGGACGTCCATTGGACGTCTAAGGACGTCCATTGGACGTCCTGGACGTCCAGTTGACGTCTATGGACGTCCAATGGACATCGTGTACTGTGTGAGTAATAAATAATGATCGGGACCTTATCCGGTTAGCCCTAATAAAGAAGTATTTATGAAGTTAAAACATCCTTATCAAATCCTTACAAAGGCCTCACTAGAGAAAAATAAGGAAACCTTTCTTATGGAATTCCTAATAAATAATGATCGGGACCTCATCAGGTTAGCCCTAATAAATAAGTATTTATGAAGTTAAAACATCCTTATCAAATCCTTACAAGGGCCTTATTAGATAAAAATAAGGAAACCTTTCTTATGGAATCCCTAATAAATAATGATCGGGACCTCATCATGTTAAAATAAGGAAATCTTTCTTATGGCATCCCTAATAAGTAATGATCGGGGCCTTATGTTATGTAAGGCCATCCCTAACAAATTTCTACACGGGAATATCTTGCATATCCTTTAATTTTAAGAGGCTATTCGGATTATTATAGTAGAATTTGCTATAGAGGAATTTACTCTTGATTATAGCTTACGCATCCACTCTTTTATAAAGTAATACGTATTACTTAAAGAAAAATATTCTTCATGTAACATTTTTGCTTAGAGGAAGTGCTAAGAGGAATTCCTCACTTATCAGTAGAATATTTTTTTTTGTGAGTGAAGGATATCCTTCAGAAGATCTCGTAAGATAGCTTATGCAAAGCCAACGGATATGACAGAATATTTAGATATCGTGAGATTATAATAGGATATCTCACGATATCCTATTGGAATATCCGGGGCAAAACCTGCTGGGATATCCGTGGGATCGTATTTGGGAATCTGGGACAATTTGGGATATCCCCAGGATACAGTGTGCTGTGTGGGTTATTATTATAAAACTTAACCTAGACAGCACAGCTACGTCGAAGGAACGTCCTAAAAAAAGACATTCACAAGACATACTATAGGGAACAACATCCTTTGAAGAAATTCGTGCTATCTAAAAATTATGTTTTATAATTATAAGAATTTAACATTAGCTTAATCTAATTTAATGTAATCTAACCTAATTTTTCACTGAGTCTCATACAGGAACTTTAATTAAACCTTGTTCTTTTCATTTTTATTGATAAAAGCCCTTAAATTACTTTGTTTTTGCCATTTTATATATGTAGAAAATACAAACTATTCAAGATATCACGTATTTCACAATATATAGTATTGCAAAAAATTTCTTTGTACAGTTAAAAATTAAATATATCACACATGATTATTTTACGGACCTATATATATTAATTAAAACCTTTTTGTATATTTTATGAGTTCATTATCCAGTCGTCTTTACTTTTATTATATATATATACATAGTTGATATTTATACTCAGTGAAGGATTTAATTTCAAATACTGTAAGATCTATACACATAGGCTGCGATCCACTTGACGCTATAAATGCTTCGAAGCATTCCTCTTCTTCTTTCTTTCAATAAAAAAAGAAGGAGAAGAAGAATGCTTTGAAGCATTTGTAGCGTCAAGTGGATTACAGCTATAAGCATAGATACATATGTATATTCTTTGTTAATATTTTCTGAATATTTATCTATATTTGTTTCAGTGTAAGTCTTTATGCAATTATTGCTTATTATAAGAAATATGTATAATGCACACAAGAGAAGATTTGTTTCCAAGCGTCATAGTAGACGGATTATTGCTAATAATACTGAAATAGACATCGCTGGCTGTTCAGAACCAATTTTAGATTCATATACTGTCAATACGTCCTCTAAACATACTGTTCATGAAGATGTACTTAAAGAAACTGTTGCAGAAGTTGATTTTTGTAATGCACATAATAATAACACAATGCATATCGACGCTACAACTTCAAGGGATCATGATAAGTGTCAAGATCGTTACATTCAAAGAAACAGCAATAATTATTCTGACATAATTAATAATGACCCTGATAATGACTCTGTTATAATTAATTCTATTATAACTGAAAATCATAATTCTATTATAAAAGAAATAGATATGGCTTCTGACAATAATGCTGATGAAAAAACATTAAGAAATGTTATAGCTGAATGGGCTGTCTTATATAATATTCCCCACAATGCATGTAACGCATTATTGAAAATTTTGTGTCAATATACATCATATGACATACCCATGGACACACGAACATTGCTCCAAACTCCAAGACAATTAAATGTATTAAAAGTATGTGAAGGAGAATACTTTTATTTTGGTTTACACAATATTATTAAACAGATGGTATTGAAAAATAATGATAAATGTTTTAAATTATTAATAAATATATTGATGGTCTACCAGTAGCAAAATCATCACAAGCATCCTTGTGGCCTATTTTATGCTCAAATACAGTAAATATGACAGTATATCTTGTTGGTGCATATTTTGGATACAAAAAACCTAGTAATTCTAATGTTTTTCTACAACCTTTAGTCAATGATTTAATAGAATTAATTAATAATGGTTACATTCATGGCGAAAACGTAATTAAAGTATCATTATTTGCTTTAATATGTGATGCACCTGCTAAGTCTTTTGCACTGTGTATAAAAGGTCATACAGGCTTTTATAGTTGCACTAAATGTTTAGTCAAGGGTACATATACAAATGGTAGAATATGCTTTCCATATGAAAAAAAATATCCTTTAAGGACAGATGAGTTATTTGCAATTAATGCCTATAAAGATTTTCAAATTAGCTTTTCTATTTTAAATAATGTTCCCAAATTTCTACCTTTAACTAATACTCCACTAGACTACATGCACTTAATATGTTTAGGAGTTGTTAAAAAACTAATACTACTTTGGATGAAAGGTCCACTTTGTGTACGGTTAAATGCAAGATCTATTAATAAAATTTCACATCTACTGACTTTACTTAGGAATACTACACCTGTTGATTTTGTTAGAAAACCCAGATCAATAAAAGACGTTAAGCAGTGGAAAGCTACAGAATTCAGAAATTTTTTATTATATACAGGTCCTGTGGTATTGAAGAATGTATTACAAGAAAAATTATATATCCATTTTCTCACATTACATGTAGCCTAACAATTCTTATACGTCGAAATATATGTCAAGAACTAATCAATTTCGCTGAAGCTTTACTTTATCATTTTGTTGAGTCATTTGAAATATTATATGGTAAGCAGTATATATCGCATAATGTGCATTGTCTTTTACATATATGTTCTGACGTTAGAACGTATGGTCCACTCGATAACTTTAGTGCTTTTCGATTCGAGAATTATATGACATTTATTAAGAAACGGTTACGGAAAAATGAGAAACCACTGCAACAATTGATTAAAAGGTACAATGAGATTGAAAACTGTAATCTCTTATTTACAGAACATGGTAATAATAATGAAACATATTCATTTAAATATTCACATAATAATGGTCCAATACCTGATAATGTAGATGTTGAATCGCAGTATCTCATGATATCAAAGGGAAAATTTAATATTAATTGTAAATCTTCTTCTAATAATTGCTGTCTATTAAGAAACGGCAAATGCATTCTGATTGTAAACATTATACAAAAAAAAGATAAAGAAATTTGTCTTATTGGTAAAAAATTAAAATACGTGAAAGATTTATATAAATTGCCATGTCAATCTGGCGACTTCGATATTAAAGTAATGACAGTATATAATGATAACATTTATTCTACGCCAATTACAGATGTTCTATGTAAGATATGGAAAATTCCTTATGGGAACGATGCAAACACTTTTGCTATTTTCCCCCTTAACCATGAAATATAATTTTGTGCGTTACATAATATACACATATTTCTATAATATACATATTTCTATGGCTGTGGTCCACTTGACGCTACAAATGCTTTGAAGCGTTCTTCTTCTCCTTTTTTCTTCATTGAAAAAAAGGAGAAGAGGAATGCTTCGAAGCATTTGTAGCGTCAAGTGGACCGCAGTCTATAATATACATATTTCTATAATACACATATATATACATATTCTATAATATACATATTTTTATAATATACATATTTCTATAATAAAATATAATGCATATTTATTGTACGACTTCGTGCATTGTGCGATACAGAAAAATGGATAACAAGAAATATATTATTGTGGAATTTGATGACGGACTGCAGTTGATACCTGCAGCATGGTTCAACGCAGATATGTTTTCAAGTATTTGGCCTAGTCACTTCAAAACAAAACTTTGTATTAATAAAGCTATAATAACGAGGGAAATCCCACAACAAAGGTCAGATTGGGAGGAGATATCAATAAAGAAAGTTTTTGGCACTGCAAGTAAGTGAATGTAATACATAAATTTGTATTTATTATTTGTATTATTAATAATTTTTATAACTTTATTTACAATTTTATTTTAAATAATTTAGATACTTATGAAGAGGGTATACAAAAATTAAGTTTAGCGGAAGACACATCAAATGTAGATGAAGCAGGTATATCGTCTAACGAATTAAGAGAACGGGAGAAAAAAAGAAGGCGTATAAAAGCCCAAAAATCTTTCTCATCCTCTTCTGAAGACGATGTATGTTCCAATAAAGAAAATAAAGTTGCACAAGAAAAAACATTGCCCGCTTTTCCACAAAAACAACGTTTTGTGTCAGACAAAAAGCTACTGAGTACATCTACACAGGTTACCAGAAATATATTATGCGAAAACACGTCATTTAAAGCAGTAAGCAGAAATGGTGAGCACATTTGTTACAATTTAATAATATTATACGACATATTTATGAAAAAGTATTAATACTTATTATTACTTATTTTTTAGATATTAGTGATAACGAAATTGTTACTAATAGTAATATATCTTCTATAAAAAATTCTGCGTTACATACCGAAAATGAAAATGTATATACTCATGGTAAGTTTTTAAAATATAGTAATACTTTTTTTTATATATTTCATGTACTAAAGAAATATGCAATATATTTGTTACATGATATATGTATATAATAAGTATAGTAGTAATATTCATAATTAGAAACTAAATAATAGTATTTTATTCTAGAATTTAAAAAACTAATCTTAGGAAAGTTAAATAAAATATTATACAGAATGGATACCATTGAAAATAAAATTGAAATGTTTCATGAGAAAGTACAATATTCAAATGAACCTTGCATTGCACAAAAAAGCAACATTCAATTCCCAATATGTACATTACCAGAATTAACATTATTTGAAGAACAATTGCAAGATATGAAGTTCAAGGAAGATGTGGTATGACAAGTGTATACATATATTAAAATTTTTTAATTTTATTGTAAAATATCTCCATGTTAAAAGTATCATTTAAATGACAAATTCATATTATTATTATCTTCCAATATATCTTCTTTAAATACGTCATTAAATCTTTAATATACCTCCATATCTCATATTGTTATACACAGAGCTTAAATAGTTTACTTAATTACGAGTCATTAACGAATACATAGAAAGAGAATCTATATTAATATAATATTATTTATGAAGTTGACAATTTATTTCAGCTTAATACACTTTTCATCTCGTTGGTGGACATAGTGCACATATCATGATAAGAAATATTTTCAAAACAGCAATTACAGATAATTTTGCTACACAATTCACTTGGACTGGTAAAAAAAATAAACGGTGTTTCAAAGATTTAGGACTTTCCAAACTTATCATACGTAAGTATTTTATAATTTTATTATGTTATTTTCAATTAATTTAGATACAAGATTTCGTTAAAGCATATGTACAGGATATTCAGAATAAAATAATACACACACCATAACTCAAAAACAGTACGTTTTTAAAGTCAACTTTGCTTTTTAAATGAAATCATACGCTTTCTTCTTAGCATTAATTAGTTCTGTAGATAATTCTCTATATAAACAAGTACTGCAGTAAAATCATGGATAAGTAAGACATTAAGAAACATTGTGTACCTTATACTTAAAAGTGTGTGCATATCTGGATAAAATATAAAATATTTTGAAAAATATTTATTTTTTTGTTAGCTGTTTTAAAACTGTTATCAAAGTATTATTAATATACATAATAACCTGAGGAACCTATTTTATATTAAGAAAAACCATATAATATTGCATATTTAAAAGTTGACTTTGAAATAACAGTAGAAACAATATTTAAATATCATAGTAATATATATTGTCATAAATTCTTTTTAACTATCTGATATTTCTTTTGAAATCTCTTACAATTGTTATTTTAACAAATGTTTCTCAACATGTATTATTTACAAGTTATTTAGATGTATTATTTTATTTGGAACACTTTGTACATATATGCTTTGACTAATATGTAAAACATGTTAAATATTTTTTGCAATAAATTTAATTATGTAAATG
The DNA here is from genome assembly GCA_035220575.1 of Temnothorax rugatulus. Taxonomy (NCBI): domain Eukaryota; kingdom Metazoa; phylum Arthropoda; class Insecta; order Hymenoptera; family Formicidae; genus Temnothorax; species Temnothorax rugatulus. The sequence continues at coordinate 36,106 of JASTWL010001163.1, forward strand.
AGATGCTTATATATAAGTATCAAAGATTACATGACGATAATCGAGCCAAATCGTAGTCGTATTGTCTTGGCGATTATAAAATGGCCAGTAGAGTCGATTAAGGGGGTAATACAGTCTGGAAATTTCAAAAAATCGATTTTTTTTTATTGCATATTTTGAAAGTGTTATCCTTTACGTGTATTTTGAGCCCTTGCCGATTGCAAAATTCCAAAAATTGACGAAGCTATAGCCGTTGGAGCGAAGTAGTGTCGGCCGCTAATCCGGCCGTTTTAGCCAGTTGCCAAAACTTTAAACGCGTTTATCTCGAAACGACTTTTCTTGAAACGGTGTACGCGATTCCGAACGTACTTTTATTCCGGCTGTCTTGGCGTTTGGCTTACATCAATATAACAACACAATGCTCATGTTGACGTAGAGTTTTTTGTACTCCGATGAACCATGTGTTAATAACAATAAAAAAACCGTTGGTTTTTTCGGCACAAAATGAACTTCTTTCTGTTAAGTGCTATAACTTTCACAATTTTTAACATTTTTACAATTTTCGAACGTCAACCTGTGGGGAATACATTTAAATTTAATACCCTTTTTGCGTTTTTCACTTCAGGCACGCCGTACAGGAGCTACTATGTACACCGTAGTCGAGCGCGCGCGCGAAAAGATGACTCATAACTCCTACATTTCTTAACATTTCTCCATATAAAAAATACTGTAAATGCACTTAAACATGTACTTCAATATCGTATACACCATGAACCTGATTGGCCTACCACTTTGTCACAAATAAATCCTGAAATTGACCCTCATTTTCGGCTGCCAGACTGTATTACCCCCTTAATATTTCCATTATTATATGTTGAATAATATTTGTATATATTTCAGAAGCTGTTCGGATGTCATATAAAGAAATGACAGAAAACGAATTTGCAGAATATGCATCTAAATGGCTAGCACAAGCTACTGTAAGAATTGTAAGGCAAAAAAAAGAAGAAAAGCATTCAGATTAATAACAATTGTACGCGCATGCACAATCTACATATATATTTTTTTCATATATATTTGTTTACCATTTTATATTCATTAGCATATTTCTCGTGTTTTATTCAACCAAAGAGAAAAAAATTTTTGTTTTTATTTTATACGTAGGGGAGACCGGGACTAGACCGCTAACGGGGTAAATCCACAAAATCAAATATCTCGGAACCTGTATATTGTGCGAACTCGCTATTAACATTGTAAACGCTGCTTATGGTACCCATGTGACCAACGGAGTTTCGGCAGGTTACCTGCCGTTTTATGATTTTTACGAAGGCAAACGTGTTTTCGGAAGGTGAAAGTGAAATTTTCTGCGCGTGGAAATTTTGTAATATCTTGAATATTATTGTATCACCGAATCTCAAAGTAAGTGATTATAAAGAGTAATGCATGCTGAACACGAATCCAGTGTAGTTTTTTCATTATCGTTGATGTCTAATATTTCGTGGGCGATCAAACCTGAAACTTATGTTTGGGGCTTATCCGCTAGTGAGCACCCGGGGCTGGTCCGCTAGTCTCGTCACTGTGGCGCGCTGGGCGCACGACTTCAGCTCACGGCGATTTCAGGTTAGGTTTCCCTCGAGCGGCGTGATTCTGTCTTCCCTTGCACGTGCGTCAGTTGTATAGGAGGGAAATGGTACGCACGTATCGTCGCAAAACGACTCCCGTCGACAAGGAGCAACTCAAGAAGGCAGTTCTTGCGGTGAGAAAAGATAAAATGAGCGTTTCCGCAGCCGCAAAACAATTAAGAGGCCGGCCCAAAAAAAATGCCACACAAACAGAACCGCAGCCTTCGACGAGCAGTGGGCGTAAATCGAAATCAAGGAAGCAGCAGCGGTCGGATTCTGACGAAGACTTGGATAATACGTGCTGCGTGTGCTCAAAGAAGTTGACAAGCAGAGCATATGGGAAACAGTGCATTGCGTGCGAGCGTAGGGCACACAACACATGCGTGCGCTTGTCAGGATCTGTATTCACGTGCCTTGATTGTTTTATGGAATAGGTAAAACAATTATTTTTTAATGTTTCGCATAAAAATTTGAAATAAATTTTTATTTTTCTCTTAAAAAACAATTATTAAAATGTATCCTATCATTTTTCAGGATTAGATGTACGTATATGTATTGAAAATGCAGTGTAACGGATTTACCCCGGGGGGGGGGGGGGGGGGGTAACGGTTCAACCCCGGCATTTTTGAGATTTCAATTTTTGCACCGTTCTCGTTTTTGCTCTATACCGGTTAAACAAAGCGACGTAGATAAAAATTTCCTGTATAAATTTTGTAGCTAAAGGTTCACTCTTTACAGTGGTATACCAATTTTAACTTAAATTATTTATTTTGTTGTTAAAAATCGGCACCGAAAAAAAACTAGCGGTCTAGCCCCGGTCTCCCCTATAGTTTATCGATCTCATCTAGTAATTTATGCTAATGTTTATATATTTTTTGTCATATGGCGGGGTTAAAGCCATAGTGGTCAATTTTTTTGACCACTTTTTTTTTCTTCTTTCAACATATCTGCATGTGTAGACTGCATCTATGAACTTAACTCGATAGGTTAAAAAAAGTGACTCACATCACTATGGCTTTAACCCCTCCATATATATTTATATATTATTTTATGTACTACTTTGCATATTTCTCGCATTTCACTCATACCAAAGAGAAAACAATTTTTGTTTTATATACATATTATTATAGTCTAAACATTTATAGTGACAAAAAGTTTATAGGTGTGAGCTCATATTCATATTATTTTATGTATTATTATAAATAAATATATATATATTATAATTCAGATTATTTTATTTATAGTTAAAATACCATTAGCTATTATGCCGATATGTATTATTATGTATTATATATATATATATATATATAAACAATTATTGCATATATATATTATATTGCAATGTTGCTGCAATATTATATCGCAATATTTCTGCAAGCGGACATTTTACTATTGCTGCAATGCCACAGCAACGTTGCAGCAACATTTTGCAATGCTTCTGCAATATTGCAATATTGCAGGAAAACATTGCTGCAATGGTGCTGCAATATTTCTGTGCTGTATGGGTATATGGAAGGTTAAATGCAAAGTCTTCCCATTCATTAACAGAGTACGTAAATGTACCAATTGCTTTAGATGGGGTCACTCTAACTTTACTTGCCGAGGTACTAAGTCTTGTGAAAAATGTAGCCTCTCACATCCTTCCGAGGATTGTGATGCGGATCCTAAGTGTATAAATTGCGGTGGAGATCACTTTTCCTCGGATTTTTCTTGCCCTGTATATATTAATCATAAGATACCCAGCTAACACAATCTGTAAACGCAAACGTTGGCAACAAATTATGTTTGCCGAAAGACCGCAAATGGGAAACATAATTTGGTATTGTCAATTTTGTTAGCACACTTCCGTCAATATGCAACAACCTTTGTAGGCAAAATATATGACAGAATAGCAGTTAACAGCAAGCAGATACCGAACATATTGACGGCAGATTGATGGCAAATGCTAAGCAGTTTTGCTATTGCAAACAGTGTCAGCAAACATCTCGCAAAAATACAACAATGTATGTTGACGACAGATGGCTTGGATAAGCGAGCAGGTCTGTTGAATGCATTGACGACAGATTCACGACAAATATCAAGCAACTTTGCTATTATGAAAGTGTCAGCATTTGTCACGCAAGAATGCAACAGCATTTGTTATTGGCGCCTACCGGGCCGACTGGTGCGCATGTCGCTATGGCCACCTATGGCAGTCTCGATTTGTACGTCCAAGCACGACGTCATAAAGCGCGCAGTGAAACCAGCGTGCTGAAGCGGGAATTACCCTGTGAAGAACAGATATCATTTCAACGTGCGTGTCTTCAGGCTGATTCAGGCTGAGAAAAAGGTTTTTCTATATTTCTCATGAGCTAAATAACCAGTGCGAGTTGCGTCTATTCACGTTCAAGAAGCGTTGTGCTCAGGTTAGTTTGTATTTCGTGTTCCTACGACATGAGAATTTGTGTAATATATATGCGTAGTACACGGTATGTGCTCTGTTTTTCATGTCAATTGTCTTCTATCCAACACATTTTTCTTCTTTATGTGTTGCAGATTGCTCTATTTGAGCGAAGTCCGACGTCACTTTGAATCGGTCACACGATTCGTGGTCCCCGAGTATCCACGTATTGGAAATACGTGTAATCACGTTTGTGAACCGCATCGCCTGGAAATTCGCTGCAGCCGCGGGCAAGGTAAGTGCCCGATCGCTTCGCATGCATTAAACGGTATGTGCTCTGTTTTTCATGTCCATTGTCTTCTATCCAACACATTTTCTTTCTTTATGTGTTGCAGATTGCTCTATTTGAGCGAAGTCCGATGTCACTTTGAATCGGTCACACGATTCGTGGTCCCCGAGTATCCACGTATTGGAAATACGTGTAATCACGTTTGTGAACCGCATCGCCTGGAAATTTGCTGCAGCCGCGGGCAAGGTGAGTGCCCGATCGCTTCGCATGCATTAAACGGTATGTGCTCTGTTTTTCATGTCCATTGTCTTCTATCTAACACATTTGTCTTTTTTATGTGTTGCAGATTGCTCTATTTGAACGAAGTCCGACGTCACTTTGAATCAGTCACACGATTTGTGGTCCCCGAGTATCCACGTATTGGAAATATGTGTAATCACGTTTGTGAACCGCATCGCCTGGAAATTCGCTGCAGCCGCGGACAAGGTGAGTGCCCGATCGCTTCGCATGCATTAAACGGTACGTGCTCTGTTTTTCATGTCCATTGTCTTCTATCTAAAGGGGCTTTTTCATGCTGACGCTCGACGCTTGATTTGGGCGTCAAAACGTCACGTGACCAACTTCAAGAACACACACGGTCAAACACGTCTAATTATTTTTTAACGATATACACACTTTATTTACAGTCAATTGACTGAAACGAGCGTCAAGCGTCAAAGCTGAACACAGTTGAGCTTTTGCCATTTGACGCTGGAATTCAAACCTATCACGCGATCAATTTTGACGCCCAAATCGAGCGTCGAGCGTCAGCATGAAAAGGCACCTTAACACATTTTTCTTCTTTATGTGTTGCAGATTGCTCTATTTGAGCGAAGTCCGACGTCACTTTGAATCGGTCACACGATTCGTGGTTCCCGATTCCCCACGTATTGGAAATAAATACGTATAATCACGTATGTAAATCGCATCGCCTGGAAAATCGCTGCAGCCGTGGGCAAGGTACACGCAATTTCTCTACGATTTTGTGAGACAGTATTTTGGTGTTTCCATGCAAATGGATTGTAATGTATACATTTACTAATGCGGTTTTTATGTTATTTTTTATAAATTATATTTTTAAACTCGTGTGCTCACGCAGTCCTCATTTTATCATCTTTTGAAAAGCTATAAAACTTGTGTAGTTGCCTCTGCGTAAAAACTCAGTGCGGTGTGTGCGGAGAGCTAGTTAAGATTGCCCTAAACATTAAATGAAATGATTTATAACTTATCTGTCTCCTACTTATATAAAGATACAGACACTCGTTTAAATTTTAGGGGTAACTCGGACTTAAACTATAGTTAATTTTTTAATGTTTAGTGGTATGCGATTTTTTGCGTTATTGCAAGTATGATTGCAGTTTATTTTTTAATAAATTTTTTTTGGTGACTACAGTTATATAAAATTTTTGTGCGCTGGAAAAAGTAACACCATGTGTCACTGATACTGCTCTGACATTGCTTACAATTATTTTAATTTTTTCATTTGGTTTTGGTATTTTGTACGTTTCGCGAATATCGTAATCGTGCATTTCAACATATTGTCTATTCGTATTGATGGTTTATTCTCCTAGTACTTTCTTATTCTCTACATCTGATCCCTCGCTTTCATCATCAGTGATTATATCGTATATCGATTTGATCGTGTTTTTGGCTGTATATAAAGCTTTACGAGGCTCTCTAATCCTTTTCTTCTTTGTATTAACAGAAATTTCATGCAAAAATCTTTCTCCACTTATTTTTTCAATTGGTTTTGGTATTTTGTACGTTTCGCGAATATCGTAATAGTGCATTTCAAAATATTGTCTATTGTATTGATGGTTTATTCTCCTAGTACTTTCTTATTTTCTACATCTGATCCCTCGCTTTCATCATCAGTGATTAGATCGTATATCGATTTGATCGTGTTTTTGGCTTTATATAAAGCTTGACGAGGCTCTCTAATTTTTTTTTTCTTTGTATTTACAACAGAAATTTTATATTTTGGAGACACAAGAAATTTGTACCTGCAATCTCTTGCAAATTCCATTATATATATATATATATATATATATATTATGGAAAAACAATATCTAAAGACCTCAATTTGTCGAAAGACGCCGCACACATTGTCTGAAAGACAAAAAAGGAGAATTAGAGCAGAATACAGAAACAATGTTCATTTATTAACTTTGACCAATGAAAATGTCCGTACTACGAGTGATATGCATTTACCTGGTCCCTCCACTGCATCTGAAGAAACTATTACTTTCAATAGTATTTCGAACGATAAAACTTGCAGTGTAAATATAGTAAATACACAAAGAATTGATAGTTCGTCTCCTTCAGATATGTTTTATGTTAGTCCTATTAGCAATAATAATAGTAATGAACATGAATTAAGTGATGAAAATGCTCTTGCCTCCTTATGTACAGATACCGTACACGAAGCATCTTTTTGTGAGAAATTGGCAACTTGCTTTATAGATAATAATTTTACACATGTTCAGGGAAATAGCATGCTATCTCTTCTAAGAACACATTCTTGCTTTTTCTTATTACTTAAAGATGTTAGGACGCTACTCCAAACACCGCGTAATTGTCTTGCTATATCTTCTGTGCCACCGGGGGAATATCTTCATTTTGATTTACAACTTGGAATTATTGAAAGCCTCTGTAATGCATCATGTACATCAGTTGACGAGGTAGTTTTAGATTTTAGTACTGATGGATGTAATTTAGATAAACAAAGTATCATTCATATTTGGCCAATTCAGTGTCGAATTACCAATGTACAAGATGCACCACTAATAGTTGTGGGTATTTACAAAGGTCCTGCAAAACCGTATGATCCTAACATTTTCTTTAATAAATTTGTACAAGAATGTCCAAAGAATTTTTTCGAATGGAGGAATACAATTCAATGACAAGAAAGTGCTACTAAGACTTAGATGTTTTATAGCAGATGCCAGCTCGTGCTTTCATATTAAATCATCGTAATCATATGGCTGAACGTCCATGTTCCAAATGTAAAATATCAGGTACACATTTTCATAGTAATCACAACGTTTTTAATGGTATAAACCATCCTCTTCGAACGGATGAAGAATATCACATGCGTTTAGATGAGATTCATCACAAAGAAGGTACAAGTCCGCTCTCACTATTACCGATGGGAATGGTATCACAGGTTCCATTTGAATGTATGCACCTTGTATTCATAGGTGTAATGAAAAAGATATTACTTGCGTGGGTAAAAGGAAAATACTCTCGTGACACAAAACTATCCAGCGCATCTATTACCATTATAAATACACGAATAGAAAGTTTACAAAAATATTGTCCTTCAGATTTTGCAAGGCGACCCAGATCTCTCGAAATGTTTTCTAAATATAAAGCTACAGAACTGCGACAAATGTTACTGTATACTAGTCCAGCTCTATTCCATGATTTATTAGATAAAACAGTCTACAAACATTTCCTATTTTTACATACAGCTATAAGAATCTTATCTTCTAAGTGTCCATCAAGGCAATACTTACGTTTCGCAGAGTGTGCCCTTCAGAAATTTGTTCTTCGAGCTGAACATGTTTATGGCACTACATTTAATTCGTATAACGTGCATGGTCTGCTTCATGTCACAGATGACGTTAGACGTTTTGGCAATTTAGATTCATTTTCTGCTTTTCCATTTGAAAGCAATATGTCAATTTTTCGGAGATATTGCAGAAAAGGTAATCAACCTCTCCAACAAATGTTTAATAGAATAAAAGAAAGACAAGCGCACGGAAGTAGCAAAGCTCGTAATGTAGAAACATCTATTCGTGTATTTATGCCGTACATTGATCATAACAATTGTACTCGGTATCGCAAAATTACATTTAATCACATAATGCTTAGTACACATATCCGCGATAATTGTTGCATCTTAAATAATGGGTCTATTTGTATTGTTTGCGATATTTTCAAGGACGGAAATTCTTATTGTTTATGCGTCAAAAAGTTTGTACAAGTGACTAATTTTTATGATATTGGTATATCATCATCAGATGTTCAGGTATACTCGTGTGCGGCGTTAGCAGATGAGGTATCATATATTAATCTGCATGAAGTCAGCGCAATAGGTTACAGAATGCCGTATTGGGATACCACAGATGAGAATAGTAATAGTGATGATAGTACGGTAGATAATGCTTCGTACACACCTCAATATATTGTAGTTGCTATAATGCATAATGAAACATTTTGTAGTTAGGATTGTCATCTCCGTATGTCTGTTTGTCCGGAAAGTAATCAGTAATTTTGTTTTTTCCGATGCTTCTATATAAATATATATAAATATATATGTAAAACGAACTCTCTATAAATTATTTACAGTTCATCCTGCGCAACAGCGATACATTTGTTGTGTGTAAGTTAATAATTCACATTCTTTTTTTCGCTTACACATATATGTGTTGTGACGTGGCCCCGGGTGCCCGTCACATTGGAGTAGCGCGACCCCGAACTCCGGCCCCGTGGCGTCCCTGGCGGAAAAAATTTCTATGAATAACTACAAAACTTGACTAAAAATAGAAATTTGTACATTTCTATCGAAATATTTAATTTTTTGTAGAAATAATTATTTTTTTGTAGAAATATCTATGAAATAGTACCAAGAATTATAGTGCTCTCAAATCATGAAATTATTGCAAGTAGTATTTCATGAAAAAACTACAGTTTAATAAAAATAGTACAGAGATCTACAAATTTTAAAAATTTGAGAATCAACAAAATCTTAAAAAATTAAAACATCTGCTCACTTGTAGAATACTACAATTATTTATAAATGACTATAGAAATCTACCACAATTTACATACGTAAAACTAGGCAAATTAGAATCTAATCCAGTTTTTAGTTTCTCATAAAATACTACAATTTTGTACGAATAGTAACAAATACTGATTTGTTTGTACAGCTCAAAAATCTATTACAATTATGGCTAATTAAAATTTGTACTTTTTAGTTAAATGTTACAAGTTTTTACACAAATCTACAAAAATTTATGTATTATTAATAACTCCTTAATTCGCAGAAGTCAAAATATTTATGTTTTTATTTTCGTATAGTTTGCTGTAAGACCCAATAGAAAAATACACAAATGTACAATTTTCTGCTAACAATAAGTGTAACATATATAGACAATACGAAACGTCTTCATCAATCAATGTTGTAGCACAGTGCGGAAGGTGACTGACTCAAGAGCCAGGGGTTTCAGGTTCAAATCCAGCGGTGGTAAGCAAGTTTTTAAAGTAAAATATAAATTTATTTAATTAAGCTTGCACGTAATCAAGATTTTCAGCCATAAATAATGTTCAACGAGAGAAGTAAATTTTATTTTTTATTTTATTTATAGTATATCCAAAAAGTTGTAGTTATTCATAAAAATTTATAGATCAAGCTCCAATAGAAAAATACATAAATTTACAAAAGTGTTCCAATTCTAGCATTTTATGTAGAATTCTATAGCATTTCTTAATTTATGTAGATTTCAATAGATTCTGGCAATTATATTTTGTAGTTTTTTGTAGCACACTTTTATTTTTTTTTAAATTTTGTAGAAATATTTCCGCCAGGGGTATTTAAACTTGCGTACCGTCTGGTAAATTGAGCGGGTATTGCTGGCGTTTCTCAGTTGCAGGATAGGGCGGCAGAGCTGCTCCGATTTCGGCAGGTTGGCGCCATCCGGCGGGACGAGGAGGCACCGCCGAAATCGGAGCTGAGGATCGACGTCACCTGGATCGTTACTGTTGGGTCGATCGCGAGCGAGGAAGGATGTCCGGCGAGGACTGAAGGACCGAGGACGGCCAAAATTTGTGAACGACCAGCAATCCCGAGTACCAGGTAACGGGGTATCGTGAGGCGGAGGGTCGTGTACGGTCGTATCGTTTTGGGAGAAACGCACGGGATCCAGGGGATCCTCGCGTAAATTTAGTGATTCGCGTACGTTAATTCGTCGCGTATTTGTCGTGAATCCTGCGGGATTATCGGAATTTCGGGTCTGACCTCTCCGCCCGCGACCGCCTCGTGTGTAGAGAAGTAACGGGGTCCTTATCCGGTCGGCTCAGCAGTCAATTTGTGTAGATGCTCCGGTATACGTGGCCAGTCAAAGTCGTGAAGTAATTATTACGTCCGGTGCTCTTTGCGTGAGACGATATCTTTCCGTGTAACGCGCGATCCGCGTGTATTTTGTGTTCGGGTAACTGACCGTGGCTCACCTATACCCGGAGTATCGTAAGTGTGATTTATGCGTCTCATATTATATGTAAATTACGGCGTTTTCGCGTATCGTCAGCGTTCTGAATTTCGTGTATGTGGCGTGCCATATTCGGCGTTTTTGCGTCTCTTCGGCGTTACCGGAATCACCGGTAAAGTATCGCTACGTGGCATCTGTACCGCGTGTTATATTCGGCGTTTCTGTGTTTCTGAGTTACGAGTAAGGATAAGTTCGAGAATCCGTACTCGAGTTATCGCGTGTTATCTTCGGCGTTTCCGTGTTTCTGAATTCCGTGTAAAATCGGTTCGAGAAGTAAGAATTCGAATTGCATTGCGTGAAATACGTATCGGCAGTACGTGCAAAATAATTGTGAGTTCTATCTCGAAAATCGGTATTCGAGCCAAGTATTCAGCGAAGAATTCGAATTGCGTTGCGTGAGATACGTACCGGCAGTACGTGCAACATAATTGTGAGTTCTATATCGAAATTATCTTTCGCGTGGGATTGCGAGACGAACGCCCGGCAAATACGGCGTTTCCGTGTCCTTTTCGTGCGAGGGGAAATGACCTTCGCGAGTGTTGCCAACGTTTCTGATATTCGTGTGATGCGAACTTTCGCGTGAAATGTGGTCCTGATTGACGGAGTATACGGAATGGCATTGTCGTCATTATTAACAGGGTTTCGAGTATCAATCGGATACGACCCTTCGCGTTAAGTATTATATAGAATTGCGTTCGCGTTACGATTATGCTAATTATTGCCTCCGAAACGAGAGGATACCCGGTCTAAAGCATATGCCGATCACGCGCCCCTCATACGGGTCGAAAGTGTCCTTCACAGTGGACTCTATTTGTAAATATATTATGGTTTCTATCGTTTAATGTCTTATTTTCTTGTGTCTGTCGAACCACACTCAAAGTAATTAACTCCATGTAGTTGAGTGAACCCCGCCCTCAGCCGAATTACTGAGCAGCCGTCGCATTCGGCACGAGCGAATTATTGAGAGTCACGTTTACGAGCTGATCATTGGGAGTTACATTTTGCGAGATTTATTGCGAGTTACGTTTATGCGAAGTTGAGCATTGAGTGTTCCGTTTACGTAAGAATTCGAGTTAAAAGGTGGTGCGGCCTTCTCCGCACCTGGCGCCCAAATTGTCGTTTGAGATCGTAGAGTCCGGATTTCGAGTTTGTTTTATTGCGAGGGCTCGCGTAACCGAATACATCTAGTCGGCGACGCCGATAGCCGCGCATTCCAACCGTGACGCGGGGAAAAGCGTCGCAATATATATATATTATATTTATGTAATGTATATACATTTGTCGCAAGTATGCAAGAAAATATCTCTGAATTATGAATATAATTCAAGTTGTATCTTTGGATGCGGCCAAAAATAGATTTAACTAACACGATAGGTCATTGGTGGGATTTTCTCGATCAAGGATAGTCACAATCGTACGTTGATCAGAAAAAACGTCTTTGTTTCGTACACGAGTTAATTTCGCGAAATATGTTACAATTAATAAAGTACAGTGCCTAAGTAGATTATTGATATTCATCTATACATCGTTATACGTCATGATTAAAACAAACGCCCAATCAGCGATACCTTGACCGATCCTTGTATGTTTGCATACCATATAACTGCCGAATTATACAGTATTGTATTCCTACAATGCATTAATAATTTATACAAAATTACTCGATACCCACACAGCACACTGTATCCTGGGGATATCCCAAATTGTCCCAGATTTCCAAAAACGATCCCACGGATATCCCAGCAGGTTCTGCCCGGGATATTCCAATAGGATATCGTGAGATATCCTATTATAATCTCACGATATCTAAATATTCTGTCATATCCGTTGCATAAGCTATATCTTACGAGATCTTCTGAAGGATATCTTTCACTCAAAAAAAAAATATTCTACTGATAAGTGGGGAATTCCTCTTAGCACTTCCTCTAAGCAAAAATTTTACATAAAGAATATTTTTCTTTAAGTAAAACGTATTACTTTATAAAAGAGTGGATGCGTAAGCTATAATCAAGAGTAAATTCCTCTATAGCAAATTCTATTATAATAATCCGAATAGCCTTTTAAAATTAGAGGATATGCAAGATATTCCCGTGTAGAAATTTGTTAGGGATGGCCTTACATAACATAAGGCCCCGATCATACTTATTAGGGATGCCATAAAAAAGATTTCCTTATTTTAACATGATGTGGTCCCGATCATTATTTATTAGGGATTCCATAAGAAAGGTTTTCTTATTTTATCTAATAAGGCCCTTGTAAGGATTTGATAAGGATGTTTTAACTTCATAAATACTTCTTTATTAGGGCTAACCGGATAAGGTCCCGATCATTATTTATTACTCGCACAGTACACGATGTCCATTGGACGTCCATAGACGTCGACTGGACGTCCAGGACGTCCAGTGGACGTCCTTAGACGTCCAGTGGACATCGTGTGCTGTGTGGGTAGGGATTCCATAAGAAAGGTTTCCTTATTTTTGTCTAATAAAGCCCTTGTAAGAATTTGATAAGAATGTTTTAACTTTATAAATATACTTTTTTCATAAATGTATTGTATTTACGAACACAAAATTTCATAATAAGCTGGCACTGGTTTCTGACATTCACCCGACATTAAGAAATATTATATCATATATCCAATTTAAAATTTATTACTCTTTTTAAACTAAATTTGTTTCTTAAGATGATTTTTGAAAAATTATATATTTGCGCTGGTTATGACATATGTAGACTATATATAACGCTCACATTAAATTAAGAAGTAGTCTACCACGTAAGGCAGTTGGCTCACGATCCAGAGGTCCCGAGTTCGAATCCCACCAAGGTAAGTGTTTTTTCAGATACCAGAAAATATTTATAATCATAGACTGCATCTTAAGAAACAAATTTACTTAAAAAATAGTAATAAAATTTCGAAATAAATAATTTTTTTTTTATGTCGGGTGAATATCGGAAATCAGTGTCAGTCCTCTAGCATTAAGAGGACTGCAATCTTAAGTCTAGTGTCTCATGGTTAGAGGATATTCCTCTAGATTTTAAAATATCTTCTTGAGACCGTATTTCAGAGGAAAATCCTTTAAAATCAAGCGGGAGCCACTAAACAATAGAATATTTTTTTGGGAGTTAATTAATATCTTGCGATATTTTTCGATCTGCCTCAGATATCCTGTGGACGTCATCTAAGATGTCTGCAAGATACTAAATAGCCGGACACTTGTGCATCCAATGGATATCCACCGGATATCTGAGATCATTTTGGGATGTCCTGCGGTTATTGCGATATCCCAAAATGATGTCTGTAGGACGTCCCTCAGATAAAGTGTGCTGTGTGGGTATGCACGTGCAAGAGCATTTTTTTAATTTAACATTTTTTTCTTTATATATACTGCTTGATCGATACTGATTAGGTTAATAAAACGTTCTATCTATTATTCACTATTACATATAAGCAATTAACAATAAGTATCTGTACCTGATGGTATTTTCGC
>JASTWL010001164.1:0-49722 GCA_035220575.1 Temnothorax rugatulus
TAGATTCGGTGAAGAGGCGATCTCGTGCGAGCCGCGCGGCGGTCGGAGCGTGCGGATGAATTACGCGCGCTCGCACTCGGCGGAGATGCTCCCGTCGGCGTTCGTCGAGGCCCCGAAGGTGATATCGGTGCCGCGAGCCGCAAACGCTCGCGCACACGATTTTGGCGAATTAAAAAAAAAGGGGGCGCACCGCGCACTATCCTCGCCCGACGGATGGTCGCGGGCGGCATCCGAGGGTGTTAGCCGGGAGACGAGCGTTGACAAGGGTGCATCGTTACAAAATAAATAAATACATATCTATTTCATAAAAAAAGAATACATTGTTACAATAGATATTGAGATGAAAATTAAAATATATAAAATAATTTATTAACAATGTATTCGTTATATTCCATAATAATAGTACAATTTGTAAATAAAAGTAAAGAACTTTGGTTTCAGTGAAAATTTATGTTTTTAAAAAATAGAACTATAGATTTACACTATTCTCTGTAGAACAAGATTTGCAATGTATTGTTAATTAAAACTTTTTTCTACAAGGGATGCAATATATTCACAGCCAGTACTAAAAATCTATAGTTACATTACGTAACACATGCAGACAATAGTGTCAATATTAACAATGTGAATGGAAGGAAGATGAATTTAGATTATATAATCTTATGCTATAATTACAAATATATGATATTATAATGCATTTTAGTATATGCTACAAAAGCAAGGATTATTAAGAATAATAATAATAATTTCCATATTTTGGTCTTCTTTCAGAGAGAAAAATATGGCATCCAATTACCAATCTTTATGGTGAGAGTTGTGGTCGATATCCTTATATCGACAGAAAATCCGTAGGAGAAGAGGATATTAGAGTTGACTTCATCTATCAATTTGTGAAGAAAAGACACGTTAAGACCCCTCTAATCTCAGTATATTCATACTGCCCTGACATAATTGGACCACCCAAATTTTCAACTATGGAGAACCATTTCAGGTAATATTTAGAATGTTCAAATAGACGAATTTCCCTCCATGACTTTACCTTGACATATGTTGCCAAGATCACTCATCTGAGTAACATTCCAAAGATTTAGCCGTCGTTATTGATTAAAAAGTTATTAACAAGAGATATAAATAGAATATAGATTTCTTTAACACCGTATAGATAGATAGAACTATAGCACTTCGATCGATTCTTTTTTACATGTAGTTAGTTCTCGTTTAAAGGTCTATCATGGTATGTACATACGAGTTTTCAAGTTTCACTTTCACACGAAAAGCGATGTCATCTTCACTCCAACCCTGCTCACTGGGCAAGACAACATCTATCATTGTACGGTTTAACTTTCTAAGCGAGGCTAAGCCCTTGCACAATGTCAGGCAACAGGCAATAGGAACAGGAAATAACAAAAAAATCGTTAATTACAACCTAAAAATTCGAATGCTATGATTGGTTGGCAACAAGCAATAGGCACAGAATTTCCAACGTGACGAAACTCTGTGTCTATTGCCTGTGTCACTGTTTATTCTGCATTTATACATGATTTCGGATTTCTATTTCCTGTTCCTATTGCCTGTTGCCTGGAAAAAAATATTCATATCTGATCATATATGATTATATCCAATTGGTCATGTATAGTCAGATATGGAAATTGGCCAGATCTGAAAAATATGATCTGGGTTATTGTATATGTTAATATCTGATCAGGTATGATCAGGTACGAACTATATATTTATCAGGTAGGACATATATATTTAAGTAAGTTTCAGAAAATTGTTATATTTTCAAAAGTTATTTTTTAAGAGTGTGCCACTTTATTATAAAAGTAGACTCCACGATACAAACTAATACAAAATTGTGCCGCTCCATAGTGCGAGACAGTGTCGTGTCTTTTGATATCGTTCTTATAACACTGTTTGTCAAATTTTAAATACGAGAAACAGATCCCATTGAATGCCATCTATCGAATACTTTGAGATGCAATATCTGATCTGATCATATATAATCTTATATGACTATATAGGTTCATATATGATTATATATGCTTTATATATGGGCATGTAAAACTTATATCTGTTCATATCTCATTTATATATGTTCATATACTGTCAGATATGAATATTTTTTCCCGGGATGGCATTGTGCAAAAGGCTTTACCCCACTCTATCTCTGTTTACAGGACAAAACGAGGTCCACCCTAGGGTTCCTCTAGTAAAAATTACGACACCGTCCGTAATTAATAATTATTAAAGATCTATAGCGAACGATCGAGAGAGGCAGCCTTCCTACTCTCGTACTTTTCATTTGGATGTTATAGCTTTGTCTCATTTGCACTAACTTCTTCCTTATTAATGGCGAACCAATCAGGAGTTATCACGCGGTGTCGTAGCTCTTATATAATTACTAGAGGAACTTTAGTCAATCCCTGCTAAAGGGAGAGGCTGAATCCCTCTGCCGCCCACATGTATACTGTCTATAAACACATATCAGCAAATTGACTTTCCTTAATTAGCACTATTATATTTCTCAAACTTTTTTGTTAATAACGTTTTAATAAATAACAAACGACGGCTAAAACCATTGGAAGGTTACTCAGGAGAGTGCTCCCTATAATATATACGTCAAGGTCAAGGTCGTAGAAAGTTGCTCCTCTAAACTAAATAATTATCCTATTTATTCTTCGTGTTTCAATGGAGAAACATATTTCATAGTATGTATATTATCCGTTATATTGTCTTGTACAAAGTAATCGGAATCTAAATTTATATGCTACAAGATTTTTTCTACTATTTGATACATTTTGACTTTCAAAACAGAAGTTGAATCGAGCGAATAATGATATCGACATTTCAATGACTCCGTGGCAATACGAAGAAGACCTGACAAAATATCATAGTATACTATGGCCTCCATGGCATCAACTTAGAAGACCGATCGGAAACAATTATATGGTATGTGATACCTGAATTCACAAGTAAGATATTGTTAAAGAAGATACGCTTTGTTGAGAAGAGAGTATAATTATATTTTCTTTTTTGAAGATATCGAGTTTCATGAAGCTGTACATCCAATCAGAGTTTCTATATACGAAATGTACAATCCCGGAGACGTAATTCAAATTTCGGCTCAAGATGATTCTAATAATAAGTGGTTTAAATTGTGGGGAACTGATTATAAGTCTGAGATTGATTCTAATAATGAGTGGTTTAAATTGGGAAAACTGATTTATATACCAGACAAGTTTATTATCTTCAACAACAATTGGCAACTGGAACTGATAATAAGTCTGAGATTGTACCCCCGACATCAAGATTATTTTCTCCACCCTTATCACACCCGCGTGACTTTAAAACGAAAATGCTAAGATTATTTTTTAAAGACAGAGGTACAGATTTCTCTGGTGAAATACCTCTTTACACAAAGCTAGATGCTGTGGTGCTTATCGGTACATCAAAGTTGGTTCGTCCTAGAAGTTATGAGAAGAGTTTAACTAATCTGTTAAAGGAAATTAACTGCATGTACTTTCCACACCGTGAGGATATTCATAATTTAACAGCAGATTTCAAAAATGCACACTTGGATATAGAGTATCTGCAACGACATTTTTCTGAATATTGCACTATAATGGAATATTGTAGGAATAGAAGGTATTATTATCAACATTAAGTAATATTAAAATCTCTTTATCTGTTAATATAAAAATCAATTTGTTCCAATGTTATTTGCAGCTACATAAGAAGAAGGGTTTCTAAGGAGAGTATTTTGAGAAAGAATTTGATGCACAAAAATGTATCTCTGGGTGTAATTCGTCATTCGAATTGTCCAAAACTTATAAAACTCTCTTCGGATGAATCCAAGGAGCTATCACGTCACAATATATCTGAGCTTCCTGTAAAGTATTCTAAGAAGCCTACTTTTCATAATATTTATTGCAATATCATCTCGTGTATTAAAGTTTTATATTTTATCTTTGCAGGATGAAATACTACTAATAATATTAAAAAACTTGGATCTGATAACGTTAGGCCGCTTGAATCGTGTAAATAGACACTTCAATGATTTGATACAAGACCCTCAACTATATACACGTTTGAATATACACTGTCCACCTTCCGCAAAGTATTTTGATGCTTTAGAAAATGTTTACTATTTTAATATGGCAAGACGCAATATGAGCAATATATTTTGTTACTTTACATCTAGATGTAAATATTTGCAGCAGTTAGATCTTACAAAAAGCATATTTAGTGTTGAGGATTTTAAAAACTTTCTTGATAATTGTGGCAGGTGTTTAACGCACTTAAAATTAGAATACTGCAGCGATTCTATCAATAATCTTGCCGTACTTAAAATTTCGGAGATATGTGTAAATTTGAAAGGTATGTATATACATATAAAGTATATGAAACATGTGATTGTCGGGATTATTGTATATGCTCAACACATATCTCTTTTTAGAATTGAATCTAAATTATTGTGGTGACATAAACGACAAAGGATTTTCATATCTCGAGAAATTAAATGGTTTGGAACATTTAAATCTTCGTAATACACGTATAAAAGCTGAATGCCTTTACAAAATACTGCAAAAAAATCCACGGATGCGTGAGTTCAATTTTAAACCTGGAATCTATATGAGAAATACAGCTGCAACACAGTTTATAAATTTGTGTCCTAACTTGGAAGTAATACGTTTAGAGGACTGTATTAATCTTACATCGCAGGATATTGACGTTCTCGCTGACTGTAAGAATTTACGAAAAGTGTACCTTCCCCGGTAAGTGTGTGCTTTTTAATTTTTTTTTTAAATACATTACTATATTCTTGATTGAAATTTGTGTTTGTTTCTCTTGCATTTCGAGGATCTTGAAAAAGTTACATTAATTTTCTTTGTGCTTCCTCATAAAGAAAGCTTTGTTTCTTGTGAAAAAATTTTTTCAGTTTTCTTTGCCAATGTGTTCTAAATATTCTAAAACGTTGAAATATCACATTTTTACAAAATGTCCGTACGTGCGCGCGCGCGCGCGCGCGCGTGTGTGTGTGTGATATCGGGCTAAATTTTTTTTAATCAATGGAATATTATTAAAGGAAGGTTGGTATTGAATTTGGCGATGATCGGTAAAGGAGTTCTTTAACTTTATAAAAATTTTGAATGTTTTGAGAAATGTCCGTGGTAGCTCTAACTTCCGCAAGTTTTGAGATATTGGGCTATTTATAATTCCATTATATTCTTCAGTCTTTTCTACCCCTATTCCATATATAATTTTTTAAGATTTGGTTAATTATACCTAGCTTTATACGCGATCAAAGGTCCATATGCGGAGTCCATATATAAACCGTATAGCTTGAACTCCCAAAGTTCTTCAAATGTCGATTTGACATTGCGTCGATTGTAAAACTCCACTTGTGCTACTAAGCTGATCTATCAATTCATAAATTTTATTTCGCTCATAAAGCTTTCTCTATGAGGAAGCCAAACTAATAAATACTAATAATTATGCATCAAGCAAGACACAAGCTTCCTCATAAGAAAAAGCTTTATGAGCGAAATAAAATGTTAAATTGCTCTGAATAGGAGCAATGGTAGTAATCTGTAATAACAAGGAAATTTCTCTAATTTGCACACTTTTTGTAATTGCAATACTATAATAATTATATAATTTTTGTTACAGATTCCAACCTCCAGTCACTGATGATTGCTTGCACAGATTACTTCCTTCCTGGCAACGCCTGGAATTAGTTACTTTACGCTGTATTGTCCTCACTGATCAAAATTTGAACTTATTAACGCAGTGCAAAAATTTAAAACAGTTACAACTTTTTGGGTGAAACTTGTTACACCTGATAAGTGTTTTACTATTTTGGAACAATGTCCAAAACTGCAAGAGTTTCATCTCATACATTGTAACATTGACGATTGTTTGGTTAACGAATGGAAGCAAAGATATCCGCATGTGTCCATCTATATACTTGAATAATAATTTGAATAGTTTTGTTAACTCTTTTGGGATATATATATACATATATATCAATTTACTTTTTAAAAATTATCTAGCGAACTAGATTGTAAAAGAAGTTAATGCCTAATAAAAACGAAATATCCACATTTATTTATAATTTATTTTCGAACAGTTTTATCTTCTTTTTTCTTTTTTGTAATTTGACTCTTTTGGCAGATGGTCATTTTTTTGCTTGAAATGGTTGTTTAGCGAAATATTAAGGCAAACTATATTAAGGCTCTTGGACTCTTTCCGCTATCACGTGAGATTAATTGTGACGCCAGAAGCGAGAAATAAGAATGCAGAAATGTATGTACGGTTACTATGCATATAATCTACATACAATATTCAACATGGTTTCTATCGTGGCGAAACGGAACATATTCATACATGTCAATAAATTTGCTTTCGGCAAATACTTCAGTCCTATCATTAAGACGTCTTTTTTCTAGTGAGCTCACAGCAATAATCACCGCAAGATATGGTACCGGTACCCGGTACTTTGAAGGAATGTATTATATACAGCTATCTCCGGACCTTCGCATACACTTTGTAAATGTGCGGACATAACAACTTTTTTTGGTACTGAAATCTGAAAAGTTAAATATGTCAAAAAAATTAACCCTTAGCTGGCACACTTCACCAAAATCACATAACTGGCACACTGGGGCCGTTTCAGACCTTACCACTAAAATATGCTTGTTGCGAGCAAACTATTAATTTTTTTTTACTTAAAAAAATTCCAAGATAGTCTTCGAATGTTGTTTTAACAAATGTCATAGGTTATTATGATGAAATGTAATATTAAGTATGAAAAGAATTGGAGAACATAAAAGAAAACGAAAAAATGACTGTTTTCACTCAAAAATTCACGACTCTTATATTTTAACTCTTCCATTTTTTAGTACCATTTTCGTACTCTAGGAGGGCTTAAATTAGAGCTGAACTAGGTGGGGCATTTAATACCCCACAGTGCCAACTAAAGGGTTAAATATATTTTATTTTATTTTAACTGAAGTAATTTATAAGAAAATATTGTCACTTTATGTGTAAAAATATTTCATTTCTCTTTTATTAACGTTTTATTTCTTTGCAAATTTTTATTAGTTTTATCACAAAACATTAAAATAATGATAAATCCTAAAACTGATATATTATGTTATTAATTATTGAGTTTTTTTATTGCGATTATCTTGCCGCTTCGACCGATATATCGATCTATCGATAATCGCAAACTTCGTCGGTCCTCGATAGATTTTAAACCACGGCTAGTCGCGAAACTCGCGAAACGTTGTATGTGTACATACATGGCCGGTCGCGGAGTTGCGTTCAAAAGTTGCTCCACTATTCCTCGTGATTTATTTTGTTATCTAAAAGTGATTTCTCGCGCTGGAAATCATGGTGTGTGTTTCACAAAGTGCCTCGCTCCTGCGGATAGTACGTGATCGTGAAAATTATTGCGAGTGTTAGCCCAGATAGCAAAGAGAATTCCAAAAGAATTCGACATGAATTCGCAGTTTCCAAAATGAATTCCTCAATGAATCCCATTTCTGTCCGAAATGAATTCCTAAGTGATTCTTTACGAATTCGAAGTTATGTCAGCATTTGCGAATTCTTTTGTAAATTCCAAATGATGTCTGAAAAACGGAAAAGTATTCCTTAAAGAGTTCGAAAAGAGTTCGAAAGGATTCGAAAGAGTTCAAATAGAGTTCTAAAAGAGTTCAAATAGAGCTCTACACGAGTTCGGAAGTTCAAAAAAAGTTAGAAAAGAGTTCGAAATGAGTTCTAAAAAGACTGCAAAGGCTCGATAAGAACTCTTGCGCTGTTCAGGGTCATTTTGAAAAGAGTTCTGTGAGAGTCCTTGCTCTAATCCATAAAAGAATCGCATTGAGCCCGTTTAGCACATGCTAACAGTTGCAAGTTGTTTAATGTTTCTAGTGGTTTACTTTTCCGATTGGGCTACAAAAATGGTCTTAACCACATCGAAAAACTGAACCACTAGAAACACTGAACAGCTTTGCAACTGTTGGCACCTGATGAACGCGCTATTCCTCGATCTCTGTACGAAATAGAAATGTAAGTTAAAGTGTATTATAACAGAAAAGACTTAACGGTAAGCATATGCTTCAACGTCAGATGTATTATGTTATATATATAGTTATATCAGAAGTTAAACATTATTAATATTTTAATACAGTATTTTCTATCATAATACATTTTACCTTACAGTTAAGTTCCGTATTTCCGTTTTCTTTATTGTATACTTTGAAGGCGTAAAGGAGTAACTTTTCGCGGGCTTCTATAATATATTGAATCACCATGGACAATATCCCCTGAAACGTATAACTCCTCGCGTCCCGAATATACATAATTAAAAAATCTTGCATTTTTTAATGATCAATTTTTATTATTTCATATATTCAAAAGTTATATATGGTTATATAGAAGTTATATAGAAACGACGAATTTATATAAAGTTATGAGTATACAAAATTTGTACAAACTTATACAAAGTATACAAAACTTATTATTTATTGAACTTATTATAAAAAAAGTTATATAATATATGAACTATAATATATATGAACTTATTATGAATTTACTTATAGTGTACAACTGTACAACTTATAAAAACTAGTAAAACTTATAGAAACTTATCGCAATTAGTTATCGCATCCTGTCCGTTGCATGTTGCAACCACGATTTAATAATTTCTTTGATGCTCGTTCTGGTCGCATCTGTTTGCTTGGAAATAGTTTCTGCAACAAAAAAAAGTGCTTCATAAGACACGTTTATATAAGCAGGTTTTGAATTATATTTTGATTTTCAAGAAACTCACTGATAATCAATTGACAAATTACAGTTGAACTGAACTTCAGTGTTTTACGCTGCCCAGACCAGGAGTAAATTTTCGCCAGTGAATCAGTCATGACATGCCTCAACACCGCCCTCGTAAATTTCGATGCGTTTGCCCCGCCTACCAGTTGTATGTCGCGAATCTAAAAACAGAGATTATGCATGTATGTATATATGTATGGATGTATGTACGTACGTAATGTATATATATGTATATATGTATGTATATATATATATATATATATATATATATATATATATATATATAATCAGAAAATGTGATAGCATATATATGTCTATACTTGTATATAAAACAATGCAAACTTACAAATTGACTTCGAACATCAGCAGACTGTGACAGATTCGCATCAAAATCCTCTAATTCCCTGTTATTTTCCAGTGGAAATTCTGGTAAAAGATTCTGCTCTTCCTGCGGCAGTGGCCTGCCATGATCTTGCAAATTGATCAGATGATTCAATTTTGATTCCATTAGTTTATAATATTTTAGGAACTGTCCCACAGTCATCGGTTCTGAAGTAGATGTACATATTTTTATCAACAAATGCGAGGTGGATATTTATTTATGGATATTATTTGTATTTTATTTTACCGAGTATTTTTATATAATCATAGACATAGACAATATAAAATATGTAAAATTGAACCCATGGCGATCAAAAGGGGATATCGGAAGTTATTCGTGTACCAGAGAACAAAAAAGGTATACATTAATGACGATAATGTAGCTATCGGTTGAATTATAACAGCATATTTGTTCGAAAAGTATTTTTGCTCATTTCTTTTTTATATTTTCAAATACATATGAAAAATGAAACACTACTGTAAGACTCATTGGTATGTTTTGATTAGTATCGATATTCTTAAAATAAGATACAATTGTGTCAACTTAATTCTTTTCCATTCTTTTTTAATTCCTTTCAATCTCATTTCATTTGTTGGGATAAGAAGTGGATGTTGAATGAAACCATATCGTATATATATATAAAATATACTGGAAAAATCATAATAAAAATAACATTTTCGAACAAATATGTTGTCATAATTCAACCGGTAGCTATACATTGTCTTGCTTAATTTACACATTTCTTGTTCTCTGGTGCACAAAGAATCTTGAATAAAACTTTATGCATATGGGAAGTTTCCATTATGGGAAGTTTTATAACCTTATTCATGACTACAAAACTATTCGATAAAATAAAAATCAAATTGACGTGAAATTATCGTGATTATAATAACATATTAAAATGAAATAGCAATAGTAAATTACAGTTTCCCCTTAACGATTCCATTACATTTATTTAGTTATAATACAAATATGAATATTTTATAATTGCAGACGTTTTCATTAAAATTGTTTAGCACTGCCAGGGTCAGATTATACATAAATATTATTCTATTAAAATAGCAATACCTGACTGAGTATTTTTCTTGGTGGTAGCTGGACCGCGCTCTCCTCTTTGCAAACCATGTGCACGATCATTTTGTGAACTTACAGTCGATCCCATTGATTCGTTCGTCTTGGTTCCACAACTTTCGTTCGTTTGTGTGGTATCCGTATCATCTCCGCTTTCCCATACATTTGTTGCAGCTGAATTGTGATCATCTGTAAATAAATGAAAATAATATAAGACTATACCCTTATTATTACAACATTAGAGCTGTAAATGTTTGAAATAACTAGGAAAGGGATTTAAAACTTATCAATTTTCTAATTTTTTGTTTAAATAATTTGGTATTGTGAAAAAAGGTGAAAGGTTACATTAATAAAAACTGTCAGACACTATTTCAACATCACTATTTTATCACAATCAGGATAAAAACATTTTTTAAAACATTTTTTTAAATTTGAACTACATATCTTTTGAACCCTGGAAAAAACAGTAACGTTTTTGTTTTTTTCATATCTTACTCCTGAGATTATAAAGAACATTAAAAAAAAACCATGAAAAATAATAAGAAATTGAAATAAATAATTGTTTTCGAATTTTAATTTTTTTAAAATCTGTGGAGTAAAAAAATAAGGTAACTTTAAATTATATTATACGAACAGTTTTCATTTTCATTTTATCACGCTATCCTATCCTTTTAATTTACCCATTTCATTTGAAGTGCCTACGGAAACGATTACTGACATAATAATTAATATTACCTGTTCTACGTTTTTTCATGGGCACTGATGATCCCTCACCTGTCGAAATATATTTCTGTGTTGTGGGCTTAACTGTAACATTATTTGTAAAAATGTAATTTTTATAATTTCGTACCCTCACCTAAAAATACTTTTTATTTTGAATAACATGTGAGATTTTATGTTTTTATAATATAATTGATATATTTCACACTTACGAACAGACTTTGCCGCCTTACTGCTCGTTACCGCTCCCACATGGCACTTTAAGTCGCAGTCCATACGTCCAGATGCAGGCAACTTACTCTTTGTTTGTTTTTGAGCATATGACAATTTCTTCTCGACGACCGAATTTGAATTATTTTTGGAACCTTTGTTCGCCTTATTTAGTTCTATCAATTTGTCTACAAAAATATATACGAACATGAAGTACCACATATGTAATATGGCAGAAAGAAGGGAAATTAATTCAAAATGTACTATATTATTATCTAGAATTATTTGTATTGTAAATTGTAAATATTCCTGTCAACATTACCAGCTTCTTCTTCTTTCTTTTCTTTTTCTTCTTCTTCTTCTGGCGCACTTGTCTTTTCTTCTTCTTCTTCTTCTTCTTCTTCTTCTGACGCACTTTCCAAGTGTGGAGGCTTTCTACCAACACGTTTGTTCATCGTTCCAGATAATGCTTTGGAACATGTTTCATCGGTATCTTCATTCGTCGAAGCTTGCATACAATGCTCTTCAACTTTATTAGCTACTTCAAATGTTTCTGTAAATATATAAGGGTATATTAGTTTACAAATTCTTTTACAAAGTTTTATCTGTGTAAACAGTTTAATAAAAGTATACCGACCGAATGGTCCCAGCAATTTATGATATTTATAATCTTGCCACTCGCCGTCTGGTTCGAGTAAATGCATCTTTTGCTTCGTAAATTTCTTTTTCTTCGGAGGCCAGCAAACGGACTTAGAATTAGATTTGACCCAATTTTCAGGAACAAGGTTACAAAATTCATCGAAAAAGACGACAAAATACTGCACCATCTACAAAGAAATGGGTTCCATATATATATAATTAATGGTGCAAAAGCGGTATTGCGTATTGGGTTTCTTCAAACGTTACTAATAAAAGTTTGCGGCTTATTTGTTCCGCAGGCCATATTTGTGGTGGTGATAGATTTTTTATCTTATAAATGTGCATTTTGCTCGATGAACATGGATAGTTTTGAATATCCTCTTTATTTAAAAATGCACAACCAATAACTATAATAACATTTCCCCGGAATGCAATATGATTGATGAAGATGATAGTTCCATCAGTCAGTAAGCAGCAATTATCTGGCCTTTTGTTTGACACTTCGAAAGTTTTAAATTGTAAAACTCGATGCTCGCTGTGACAATCCATAGGAAGTTTCGACCTAAGTGGTCTCTTTACTAGAGGATACTTAATATTCGTGGTTTCTATCATTTGCACAGATTTATCTTGACCATTTTGTTCCGATAATCGCCGATGAATTTGTTGCAATGGATTCGCGTGTTTTCGTAGCAGATGTTTCAAAGTTTGCATATAATTTTCAAAATCGAAAGCACTAAAGCCGTCTAGTGGGCCAAATGTCTTTACAGCTTCATTCAAATGGATCAAATTATGTACGTTACTTGTGACATACTGTTCTCCGTAAAGGATTTTAAATTGTTGTACAAAGTAAACCAACAGTTCTTTGGCATAGTTATTGTTGACATAGCAATCACGTGGATCGCACAGTATCCGTATCGCGCAACTTAGGACATTGAAATGGATTATATACTTTTTGGGAAGAATTGGTTGTAGCAAAATCGGTCCCAAGTAAAGCAAAAAAGTTCGGAATTCAGTGGCTTTCCAGCGATGCAATTCCTGCAATCCTCGAGGTTTCCTATTGAATTCCTTTGGCATCCATTGTGCACAAGTTATTAACGCATCAGATAATTTGTGTACAATCTCGGCACTCAATGTTGGAATTTTACGACGATCCAACCATATTGTTAACAATGTCTTCATAACTCCCAAGCACACTAAATGCATATAGTCGAGCGGAAATTGAGTTATCATATCTATAAGTAATGATTCAAATGGTGAGGTACCTGTATGATGCTCTTCATTTGTTCTGTTTCTAAAACTTTCATTTGTACGTAGAGGTGCTGATTCAGAAAGAAAGACCATTCGATTCATAAAATCTCCTTCTTCGACACAAAATCCGCAGCTGAAGTACCCATTAAATTGTTTTGTACATTTTACAAACGACCTCGCAGGACTGTCACAAATTATGCACCTTATTGTTACAATAAATCTCTTCGAATCCACGACAAATCCTTCATTGTTTAATTTCTTATACTCATTTATAAAAGGCGTTAGATAGTCGTCAAGTGAATGTGGTTTTTGGACGCCATAATATACTCCAATAACAAACGGGGTCTTAAAAGAGTCGTGAATAATTTTTCCCAAAATTGGCCACAAACTTGCACCAGAGGATTTCGCTATGGGTAGACCATCGATATTTAAATCGATTTTAATTTCCGTCCCAGCGATGCAAAATGTTTTTTCACGCAAGTGTTCTTCGAGAGCTGTTTGTAATCCATAATGAAGGTATTCTCCAGGTGGACATTGAGTAATTTGACAACTAGAAGTACGCGGTGTTTTTAATAGAGTACGAGCGTCTTCTGGCAAGTTTTCAGTGTCCCGCTTCTCTCAAAAGTTGTAAGAGGCGGTTCAAATGAGCATGTTTTATTTGAGTATCCAAAGCGAACGATGTTAATTCCTGTTTAAAATCGAAGGTTTTAGGAATAATTGCTGGATCATTCTCTTGAATTTCCTCATCCGAGTCACTGTTGCAACCTATATCTTCCGGCACGATAATTTGTGCAATGCAGTTTTCCACAGCTATTTCGATGTTCTGAATATCAATAAGATTTTCTTGATAGGTATTAGCAGTATTAATTCTGAATTGGCGGTAATTTTCAGCCTCTCTACACTCCGCTTCAGTTGTAGAAATAAAGATGTCCTCGTGTATCTCGTGTTCAACATTAGCCGTAGGCCCAGGTACATTAATATCATTATCGCTCGAAGACGAACTATCTACAAGTATCGTATCTTTTTGCCGTTGTTCAGCGAGCCGGCGATAAACTTGACGTTTCGACAAGTCGCCGTATCTTTTCCGCTTTGGCATGCTTCTAAGTTAAGAAATAATAGTTACTGCAGCAATTTATTGAAAGCAACAAATTGAAGATGAAGAATAGAATATGTTCATATATATAAATTTTGTTTGGTATTAAATTTCTCAGTAGCAATCCAAACTTTTTTAAATAAAGTATTATACATTTTTATTACCTTTTTCTGGTTGAAACGTATAGAAATGTTACGAAAGACTTTGATATTAATTATGTATAATAAATTTACGGGAGTTTATGCAGAAATGATTCATATAAAGATTCACATCAAGAATTCATATAAATTAAATACACTTCAGATTTTTTATTCAGGATTTTAAAAATTCGAAATTTAAACTGTTGGGTGTGAACTCAATTATGGAAAAACGCCTTTTGCGGTTTTGTTACGAAAAATGTAGATGAAACAGTTTTGCTAAAATGTTAATTTTCCCGATTTCTCTGTATTTTGGACCAAACTATGAATGTTTGTTCACATGGTACGAAAGTCATTTGAAAGTATATTTTGAACACGAAAACTTCTAGTGGCTCGATAAATATATATTCAAAACATTCAAAAATAAATGTTTTAGTAATATTGCAATTATACAAAGAAATTTACAAAAAATTCATTTTTTTCATAAAATGTGGTCAAATTTTCACATTACCCTTCCCTTAGGCAGGAATTCATGTAAAATGTGAAAATTTGAACACATCTCATGAAAAAAATTCTGGCCTTAATGTGATTTTATTATAATGAATTGGTTTAAAATGAATTGAAGATCAATATATTGTATTGGGGCAAATGGTAACAAGTTCATGTTTTAAATACTTCTTTTAATTTATTACTTTAAAAATTTTCAGTTAAATAATTCTCTCATATTTTGCAAAAAAATTATTGGGAATCTTCTTGTTATATATTCAATATTAAATCCTGAAGTTAATTCAGATTCTCCTTTTGATAAATGAAATAGTGTGTAACGTAATACCGATTAAATTCTTATTTAAAAAATTAACCTTAAAGGTTAAACAAATATAATATTTCAACAATAACTTTTATATAAATTTAAATGTGATCTTTCTGTGAAATCTAAATCTCTGTGAAATAAAATAAAGTTTAATACAATAAACTAAAATGTTGTATTTCTAAGATCATTTTTATCAAGTAAAACAATGTCTACATTTACATTAATTTTATTATAAAGTAAATATTTTACAAATGTAAAAAGTTAAGTTTAATATTCCTTTTGCATAAGAGATTATTAAAATTAATAAAATAAATTTGTAACTTTGAAAATGAGTGTGAAAATGAAATGAGTTATTTACAATTAATATCACAATATACTGTAAATGTACAATTACAAATGAAATGTTATTCGATTTTTATTAAATCCTTTCAAATTAAATTAAATTTCAATACTATTTATATCATTTCTTACTTATTATTAATAATATTGAATTTATTAAATGTTATTTAATTTTATTAAACTTTATTTTAGTTTACAAAAAGGTTAGATTTATTATAAACATTTTTAGACATGCAATGCGTAAATAATCAAAGATATTAAAGAACAGGATTACAAGAAATTTGAAAATGTCCTTACCGTGTAGCACGTCGATGTTCGATTATAACTGATTTAAACTGATGGAAACAACAGAACCTGTAAGAAAGAGACATAATAATTAATATCACAATATACTATAAATGTACAATTACAAATGAAATGTTATTCGATTTTTATTATATCCTTTTAAATTAAATTAAATTTCAGTATTATTTATTTCATTTCTTACATATTAATAATATTGAATTTATTATTAAATGTTATTTAATTTTATTTAACTGTATTTTATTTTACAAAAAGTTTAGATTTATTACAAACATTTTTAGGCATGCAATGCGCAAATAATCAAAGATATTAAAAGAACAAGATTACAAGAAATTTGAAAATGTCCTTACCGTGTAGCAGGTTGTAACACGTTGATGTCCGATTAACTAATGGAAACTGGTGGAAACATCAGAGCCTGTAAGAAAGAGACAGAAAGAGAGATAATAATTAAAAGACAGATACGGAGAAACAGAGGCTGCGTTTGATTTGGCTGCTTACATGCTGTAAGCCATGGAGGTAAGAATAACAGGAGGGAGCGTAAACCAAGCTTTTAGGCGAGGGGTATGAAGCCAGAGAAGTGAGAGGAAATCATAAGCAGCCGTCTTGGTAGTACATAACTTATCCTTCTTCTTCTTAATTTGGTAGAAGAAGAAGTTATGTATTACCAAGATGGCCACAATACGATTTCCTCTCACGTCTCCGGCTTCATACTCCGCAGTTTACGCTCCCTCCTGTTATTCTTACCTCCATGCTGTAAGCTTTATTCTATCTTCCTTCTGCATGTAGTGAGCGATAAAGATAGAATGAAGCTTACACCGCGTGATATAATAAAAAAATTGTAATATAAAATGTTAAGATTTATAATTAGTAGGATTCAACCAGACGACAAAATGACTTTATCTCGCTGGATGAAACGAGTAATCACTAATCACATCGCGCGGTTTGAGAAAGAGTCTTGTAAAACCGTACCGCTGATAAGCCTGATTCGCTGCGACGGTGTCAATGGAAATGGCACTGAAAACGATCGAATTCTCTTGCGAGGTGCCGCACTCCGCGGTCGCGCTCAACGTCGTCTGATCGCTGTTCTGACAGACCAACTGATCGCCCTCGCGGTAAACGTCGTGGTCCTGGAAAAACAATAACAGCAGCGTGAGCGCCCAAAACAAACGCAGCCAGAGAGAAAGACAGGTAGAGAAAAAGAAAGAGAGAAAAGCACAAAGAGAAAAGAGACAAAGACAAACAGATAAAGAGGCAGGTAGAGAAAAAAGAAACAGAGAAGAGGAAGACAAAAAAAAACAGAGAAAGCTTCCTAAGAAGCAGTGTTCGTGTATGTACACTGATAATGGCACACTAAAGCCAGCGGCGGCAAACTAGTGGCGGCCGATTGTGATATGCAATCGACAAAAATAATCGGAACGAAACACGTTCGACGTTGGATCCGAACGCGTTCGCATCCAACGTCGAATGTGGTTGTTAGCACTAACAACACAGTCCACACACAGTCACACAGTCCACGGAACACACGGAATATACGCACCTTGATCTCGTTCGTTCGAAGTACGGAATTAGCGCTGCCCGTCACTGCCCGTGCGCCGTGCACCGTCGCCTAGTGCTGCCTCACAATCCGTTGCCATGGTAACGACAAACAGGCACACTGCACATGCGCAGATTCTAACAACGCTTCGCGAAAACAACAATTCGAAAAGAATTCTTTACGGCTACGATAAAACATTTCTTGAAGAATTCTGGATCGATATTTCTTTTGAAGTCTTAAAGAACATATATTTTTCGATCATTTTAATCTTGAGAAACAAATTCTTATGAAGTTCTTTTTGAACAGACATCCTGAAGTCTACAAGAATTCAAACACGCGAATTCTTATAGAATTAAATTCGATTACTTGTGATATCTGGGAATTCTTATGAAGTTCTTTTTGCACAGAAATCCTGAAGTCTACAAGAATTCGAACACGCGAATTCTTATAGAATTAAATTCGATTACTTGTGCTATCTGGGTTTATATCATTTGCTAGATTTAAAAATGCTTCTGATTCCTCTGAATTTTGGTTTGTATCATAATCATGTGTAACACGGGTCGGTTTTCGAAATTGCAATATGGAGCACGTTTCGGAAGTATCACCTAAACAATTGGCGTTCACACTAGCACGAACAGCATTATTAAACAAAAGTTGCCGCAAAGCCCATTTAAACTGTAAGACATTAGGATTATCGTTCCATCCACCACGTCTTCTTATGCATGAAAAAAATAATTCTATGTGATCCTGAGAACACTTGTATGTCAACAAATATTTCAAAGGTTCCTCACTGGGAAAAAAAAATTTAGTGTCTCCAACACAAAAATTTGGTTAAAATATGCCCAACAAAACTGTTTAGTTGCTGTAAACATTGTTATTACAACGTAATACTTTTGTTATAGCAACCAAAAATCTTTAACTATATAAATTTTTTTATGGAAAACAAAAGCGTTTAGTAATGTAAATTGCTTTATTGCAACTTTATTGCAACCAAAAATTTTAATTACTGGAATCAAATATTTTGTTTGAAGATATTAATTTTTTTATGATTTATATATATAAATCAAAATATATATAAACATTATATATTTAAATTATGTGTATATACTATGTGGGGTAGAATTGTCAGGAGTGAGCACGCTCTAACTGACAAGCTTGAATGTTGGAGAAGACCCGCTGAGCTGCCCTAGATATAAGGTCGATGTCGAATCTTCCTTACGAGAGAAAATACCGGCGATGCGCCGCGTAGCGGGGTGAGAAAACATCTTAACTAACTGTTTAGTTAAGACGTTTTTTAACAGCAACGAAATATTTTTGGTTGCTATAACAAAAGTGTTACGTTGTAACAACAAAACATAAGTAACACAGATATTTGTTTACAGCAACTAAACAGTTTTGTTGGGCATATTTTAACCAAATTTATGTGTTGTTACAACAAAATTTTGGTTTGTACAACAAAACATTTTTCCTAGTGCTCTTTTCTGTTCAGTAAATCACATGCTAAATTATAATAACTTTCAGTATTCATTTTAAATCCTACTGCAAAGTACGTCGCGAATGGAGAAAAATATTTTTGTCATCTATTTTTATAAATTGAAATGAATGTTATGCTATCATCGAAAATTTGCTTAATTATTTGTAAGTTATTTATCATTATTGGTGACTTAAAACCTGTACCAAAACTGTTTCGTGAATTCATTATGTCGAATAATCTATCAATAATACGGATGAACTTAGTTGTTGCTTCACTACCTTGAAAATCTTTATGTCCGCTTATTCTGAGAAAGTCAGTGGAATCAGCAACAGAGTTACTTAATACTTGTGCTGCTAGACGTACATTCATTTTATTATCTTTAAAATAAATATGCTTATGACTTAACTTATTAGCAAGTTTCAAATCTGCTACTTCTTGAAGCGCGTGTAATTTTTCTATATAATTGAATGAGATTGAACCAAGGTCTGATATCATATTTGACTCTGCAAAGGCATTTCGTGCAAGTTTAAGCATATGACATGGATCTAATATGCAGTAAATGTTTGACTTATTAAGTGGATGTTCAAAATAACTTTTCATGTTATCACCAGAAATGTTACACCCAAGTAATTCGAAAGTTGAAAGATTGGTTCTAGTCCCATCACATGTTATGGAACGTACTGTTACACCTGCTTCATACAGTTTGACAATAGCAGATTTAATTAACTGTGTTTGAATGTTTGCATTAATTTTATTAATATAAAAATATGCTATCGGGCATTTAAATTTATCAGTGTACGAGACAATTTGGAAAACTAAAGCTTCTGTAGCCATATCTATAGAATTATCACTTAAGATACCACCGAAATCAACAAAACCCACGTTTTTATCATCATTAAAATCAGGTACAATTTGTGACCGTATAGCCATCGAATCAAATATTAAAGCAACATCTTTCAAGAAATGTTTTTTTGGCACTTCTGTTTGTAAATATTCAAAAACCTCTGTTAAAAAGCCAACATTACATTTGTAATTGCTCAACCACTTACGTAACATTGATGGATGAGGAAGAAATAGTGTTTCTCGAAGAAATTAATACGCTTTAGGATTATAAAAATGTAGTGTTAAAGCGAATTGTTTCATGTGTGGTGTATACCGCCTCCGTGGATTTTCAACATTTTGATTCCTATACTCATTTAAAATAAGTTCTAATTTTAAACCATCGAAATTGCTCATTAATACCTGTTCGAGATCCGAATTATGCATATTATTTGTTTTCAATGTGTCTATAAGATTACGCATTGTAGTAATGGTTAGCTCTTGACGACGTAAACGTTGTTGTAATATATGCACTTTCCTCTGTAATTGCGTATTCTTTTCTAATATCCTTTGTTTCTTAGGAGAAACTTGAGTACTTATATCCACAGATGCCCGTTTTATTGCCTGGAATAAAATTTCAACTTTTATAAAGTGGAAGAAATATTAAGATAATGAAAATTATTATTTCTGTGTACCGTTTCACATATTTGTCCTTGTGACATAGTCTTCTCTGCTTCACGTGTAACATTCTGAAATATAGTATTAGCATATTATTTTTACTTATAAAATTAAATATAATAAAATAAATATATTATATTTTCAAAGTATTATAACACACATCGAATATATTATTTTCGTCTCTTGCATCTTCAGATCCTGAGTAAAAAATTGAAGGAATTGCATCTTCTTTTAATATGTTTTTTCCTGTTGGTGTGGATGGTTGAAAGGAGTTTTCACAGAAATCCGTACAGCAAATATATATATTACGTTGTAATGTGATTAAGTCTGGTGGAATTGCTTGCAACCATTTGTTATATTGAAGAGTATCCTTACGTGGAAATCTATTGTACAAAAAGGCGAACTGTAATATGACCCATAATATATATATACATCATGTGTAAAACTTATAAATTATACTACAAACAATAAATTTAATAAACCAGAGTACAAATTTATTTAAAAATTTGTAAATCTAAAAGACGTCTCCAAAATGTATAAAAAACGTTTCATGTTTTTTAGACGTTATTTCGACATTTTTAAAATATCATTTAGAAATTTGTATCTATTGTCTGAGCATAATATAAACTTTATTACCTGTCCCTGGCGAAAATAAAGCGTAAAACAAACGTCAGTAAAGAGTAAATTGGAGAGTAAATCGAGTGTAATTGAAGTGTAATGGAAGTGTAAGCGAAGCCTGTAAGAAGCGAAAATTGGTACATCGGAGCGTAAAGAAAGCGACATCTAAACGTTAAAAAAGCGTTAATCGAGCGTTGTGGAACTCTTCGGCAAGCGCGAACAGAACATTGTCGAATGTAAACGGAGCGTTGTCGAGGCCGCTGGCGAACGTGAACGGAGCGTCGCGTCGTCGAGCTTCTCCGATATTCACCCGGCATAAAAAAAAATTTTTTTTTCGAAATTTTATTACTATTTTATAACTAAATTTGTTTCTTAAGATGCAGTCTATGATTATAAATATTTCTCGTATTTGAAAAACACACTTACCTTGGTGGGATTCGAACTCGGGATCTCGGGACCTCTGGATCGTGAGCCAACTGCCTTACGTGGTAGACTACTTCTTAATTTGATTTAAGTGTTATATATAGTCTACATATGTCATATCCAGCGCAAATATATAATTTTTCAAAAATCATCTTAAGAAACAAATTCAGTTTAAAAAGAGTAATAAAATTTTGAATTGGATATATGATATATTTCTTAATGTCGGGTGAATGTCAGAAACCAGTGCCGGCTCATTATGAAATTTTGTGTTCGTAAATATATTTATGAAAAAAGTATATTTATAAAGTTAAAACATTCTTATCAAATCCTTACAAGCCTCATTAGACAAAAATAAGAAAACCTTTCTTATGGCATCCCTAATAAATAAATAATGATCGGGATCTTATCCGGTTAGCCCTAATAAATAAGTATTTATGAAGTTAAAACATATCCTTATCAAACCCTTACAAGGGCCTTATTAGATAAAATAAGGAAATCTTTCTTATGGCATCCCTAATAACTAATGATCGGGGCCTTATGTTATGTAAGGCCATCCCTAACAAATTTCTACACGGGCGTCTCGTGGTGGCGTACGCATCGCGTAGCTAATAAGACAATCGTTTTTTTAACAAATGCGCGTGCCACTAATAGCATATCCTCTTATTTTAAGAGGCTATTGGATTATTATATTAGAATTTGCTATAGAGAAATTTACTCTTGATTATAAGCTTACGCATCCACTCTTTTATAAAGTAATACGTATTACTTAAAGAAAAATATTCTTCATGTAAGATTTTTTGCTTAGAGGAAGTGCTAAGAGGAATTCCCCACTTATCAGTAGAATATTTTTTTGGGTGCTGGCGAACGTGAACGAAGAGTA
This sequence comes from Temnothorax rugatulus, assembly GCA_035220575.1. NCBI lineage: Eukaryota > Metazoa > Arthropoda > Insecta > Hymenoptera > Formicidae > Temnothorax > Temnothorax rugatulus. The sequence continues at coordinate 22,215 of JASTWL010001164.1, forward strand.
ATGGAGACGTTATCGAAACGTAAGAAATTTAAAATTTAAATGGATCCAGACTGTATATTCTAGGCGAATGTCACATTAATTGCTTTTAACGAAATTAAAATGTAAAAAAAACAAATTTAATTTGAAAAATCAGACATATTGACGATGTACTCTATCCTTTTTTATGCGCGGATCGATTTTCACGTGGTATGCACAGTCCAGTAGTATACCTTTTTAAAAAAAGGTAAAAAAAAAGGCGTTAAGTATGTGGCGCGCAGCATGTTAGTTCGAAGAAAGTGGTTATATCAAAAAATCGAAGTATCTGTGTATCTCAAAAAATTGAAGTATCTGTGTATATCTCAAAAAATCGAAGTATCTGTGTATACCTAAAAAAAACTGATGAGGTATTTTTATACTTCTAAAAAACCGATGTGGTATGTTTGTATTTTCACAAAATAAATGATATCTATAATTGCGTTAATTATAATCTCAAAAATCGAAGTATCTGTGTATTCACAAAAATAAATGATATCTATAAATTGCGTTAATTATAATCTCAAAAATTAAAGTATCTGTGTATACCTAAAAAAACTGATGAGATATTTTTATACTTCTAAAAAACCGATGTGGTATGTTTGTATTTTCACAAAAATAAATGATATCTATAAATTGCGTTAATTATAAAATGAATATATATTCTTCGGAAAATAACTGTTGTATTATTTTTAAAAAATATCTTTGTATTTAAGTGTCTTCTTACACAAGTCATAATAGCTTCATTTTTCCTTACAGCCATTATAATATAACCAAATTCCGTTACCTAACTCAACCCAAGTGTGATATGTATCTTTTTAAATAAATGTTTTCTTGATTGATCTTTAAATAAATCTTTAAATTGCGTTAATCAAAAAGAGAAGATACAATTACAAAATTTTTAATCCAACACAGGAATACAAGGTATTTAAATGCAAAGATGTTAATCGCAAAGATTAAAAACTGTTAAAGAAGTAACAATAAAAAATGCAAATATTTTATTGAAATAAAAAAAAATTTCGTACAAATACTTAACGCTGCTTTTTTACTCCATAACCACTTTCTTCGAGCTAACATGCTGCGCGTGTACTTGGCGCCTTTTTTTACCTTTTTTAAAGAAGGTAATTTTGTTGTGACTGGAGTAAAAAAGCAGCGTTAAGTATTTGTACGAAATTTTTTTTATTTCAATAAAATATTTGCATTTTTTATTGTTACTTCTTTAACAGTTTTTAATCTTTGCGATTAACATCTTTGCATTTAAATACCTTGTATTCCTGTGTTGGATTAAAAATTTTGTAATTGTATCTTCTCTTTTTGATTAACGCAATTTAAAGATTTATTTAAAGATCAATCAAGAAAACATTTATTTAAAAAGATACATATCACACTTGGGTTGAGTTAGGTAACGGAATTTGGTTATATTATAATGGCTGTAAGGAAAAATGAAGCTATTATGACTTGTGTAAGAAGACACTTAAATACAAAGATATTTTTTAAAAATAATACAACAGTTATTTTCCGAAGAATATATATTCATTTTATAATTAACGCAATTTATAGATATCATTTATTTTTGTGAAAATACAAACATACCACATCGGTTTTTTAGAAGTATAAAAATATCTCATCAGTTTTTTTTAGGTATACACAGATACTTCAATTTTTTGAGATTATAATTAACGCAATTTATAGATATCATTTATTTTTGTGAAATACACAGATACTTCGATTTTTTGAGATTATAATTAACGCAATTTATAGATATCATTTATTTTTGTGAAAATACAAACATACCACATCGGTTTTTTAGAAGTATAAAATACCTCATCAGTTTTTTTTAGGTATACACAGATACTTCGATTTTTTGAGATATACACAGATACTTCAATTTTTTGAGATACACAGATACTTCGATTTTTTGATATAACCACTTTCTTCGAACTAACATGCTGCGCGCCACATACTTAACGCCTTTTTTTTACCTTTTTTTAAAAAGGTAATTTTGTTGTGATATCATTTCTTTTTGTAGTATTAGGGATCATATAAGCATTAAACAGTATATGTTTATAACATATATATTTTGCGACATAGAATACAAATACAACTCAGCGTAATCAAATAATACAAATACAACTCAGCGTAATCAAACAATATACTTGATTTTATATACACATACATACACGCACAAAAGAGAGAAAGAGACACACACACACACACACACACGCACACACGCATGCACGTAAAAATGACTAGTAGTATTCATTTGTATTAAAATAAAAATCCCACCACCACCCCCATCGTCTTTTGTAATTATAATTTAAAAATATGAAAACGATGGTCTATTTTATCTATTTTATTATAATAAAAATCCCACCACCACCCCCATCGTCTTTTGTAATTATAATTTAAAAATATGAAAACGATGGTCTATTTTATTATAATAAAAATCCCACCACCACCCCCATCGTCTCAAGAACTAAATGCCAATACGATCCGCGCTTAATGTAAGCAGCCTAACTAATTGATATTTCTATATAAATTAATATACATTCCGCATATGTATTTTCCCAAATTATCGTAGCTGTGCGGCAACTTGGTTTGCCAGACTTAAAACAGCTTAATTTTGAAAAATACATATGCAGAATGCATATGTTCTACATAGAGATATCAATTAGGCTGCTTACATGAAGCGCGGACCGTATTGGCGTTTAGTTTTTAAATTAAAATTTGATGGTCTATTTTATATAATTTAAAAATATGAAAACGATGGTCTATTTTATTATAATAAAAATCCCACCACCACCCCCATCGTCTTTTGTAATTACAACTTAACAAGATGAAAACGATGGTCTATTTTATTATAATAAAATGAAAATCTAACCACCACATCCCCATCGTCTTAAGAACTAAACGCCAATACGGTCCGCGCTTGATGTAAGTAGCCTAACTAATTGATATCTCTATTTAGAGAACATATCTATTCCGCATATGTATTTTTCCAAATTATCGTAGCTGTGCGACAGCTTGGTTTGCCAGACTTGAAGACAGCTTAATTTTGAAAAATACATATGCAGAATGCATATGTTCTACATAGAGATATCAATTATTAGGCTACTTACATCAAGCGCGGACCGTATTGGCGTTTAGTTTTTAAAATTTGATGGTCTATTTTATTATAATAAAATAAAAATCCCACCACCACCCCCATCGTCTTTTGTACAATTATCAAAACGATGGTCTATTTTATATGTTGTTTGCTCCGCAATATGACTGAAAATAATGAAATAGATAATAGTATTAATCAGACATTGTAAAAATACAAATAAATATACTTAAATATAAAGAAATATTAAATACAAATAAATATCTTTTAAAACACTTGACTGCTACTAAACTGAATTGGCGTTGCTAAACCGAATATGTTAATTTCCCTAATTTCTTATAATCTAAACAACATAATAAAAATCGCCGAAATTCTATGCTACTTACATTCTATGCTTAAATCTAATTTTTTTATACACACACACACACACGCAGGAGAGAGAGAGAGACACACACACACACACACACACACACGACATGCAAGAGATTAACACATCGGTTTAGCAACACTAATTAAGTTTAAACTAACAATTTTAATAACTAACTACTTACAATATTTATTTGTATTAAAATATTTTCTTACTAATTATTTAAATATTTATTTGTATAATACGATCTGTTTAATATTATTATAATCTTCATTTTTCCAATAATACCTTTATTGTGATTCGAAAATCTTATAAACTTGTTTGCAATGAATGAGATATATTTTACAAGAAATAGCCCACCAACCCAATCGTTATTTTATTTTGCTTATAATATATATATATATATATATATATATATATATATATATATATATATATATATATATGTATGTGTAGGCGGCAGTGTGATCTAGTGGTAGAGCGCCAGACTCGTAATCTGAGGAACCAGATTCGAGTCCACTAGAGCCATGTAAACATGGAAAGTTTTTTCCGAAAGCTGCGCCCTCCGTGCAAAATAGGCTCTTGTGCGGAGCAAACTGGGCTCCGTCTTTCGGAAAGAGACATTAAGCCGTTGGTCCAAAGGGTTAAGTGAGAGGAGAAGGGTAATATTGGAATAGAGGGTTGGGAACGTCCCTACAAAACGCCTTGCAACCCTGCGGGGAGTCAAAATATTAATAAAAAATGCAAAATAGAGAACTTTTCAACTCACAAGTTTATTTCATTTTATCTGCGCACAAAAATAATCCCAAACTTTTTGAGACATTCTGTATTGTGTAATCAGCCCCAAGATGGCAAAAGAGCAAGAAGCCCTCCCAAATCTACAGAGGTAGAGGACGTGGCGGCGGCAATCGTGGACGTGGCGGCGGCAATCGTGGACGTGGCGGCAACATTTATCAGTCATTTTATCTAAATCGATAAGACTGCTCCTACATTATTACTCTGATAATTATTTACTCTCTTTTTCTATTTTTGATATATCGCATTAAAACTAAATGTACATGTATTATTAAGTTCAGATAGATAAATGTATATGTATTATTTTATTTACTCTCCTTTTCTATTTTGATATATCGCATTAAAACTAAATGTATATGTATTATTAAGTTCAGATAGATAAATGTATATGTATTATATTAAGTTTAGATAGATTCATATCCTATTGTGATATCGGGTAATCCATAACCCAAAATACACTAAGTACACTAAGCTTAATATAGGACGTGGCGGCAACATTTATCAGTCATTTTATCTAAATCGATAAGACTGCTCCTACATTATTACTCTGATAATTATTTACTCTCTTTTTCTATTTTTGATATATCGCATTAAAACTAAATGTACATGTATTATTAAGTTCAGATAGATAAATGTATATGTATTATTTTATTTACTCTCCTTTTCTATGTTTGATATAATATCGCATTAAAACTAAATGTATATGTATTATTAAGTTCAGATAGATAAATGTATATGTATTATATTAAGTTTAGATAGATTCATATCCTATTGTGATATCGGGAATCCATAACCCAAAATACACTAAGTACACTAAGCTTAATATAGGACGTGCGAGCAACATTTATCAGTCATTTTATCTAATCGATAAGACTGCTCCTACATTATTACTCTGATAATTATTTACTCTCTTTTTCTATTTTTGATATATCGCCATTAAAAACTAAATGTACATGTATTATTAAGTTCAGATAGATAAATGTATATGTATTATTTTATTTACTCTCCTTTTCTATGTTTGATAATATCGCATTAAAACTAAATGTATATGTATTATTAAGTTCAGATAGATAAATGTATATGTATTATATTAAGTTTAGATAGATTCATATCCTATTGTGATATCGGGTAATCCATAACCCAAATACACTAAGTACACTAAGCTTAATATAGGACGTGGGCGGGCAACATTTATCAGTCATTTTATCTAAATCGATAAGACTGCTCCTACATTATTACTCTGATAATTATTTACTCTCTTTTTCTATTTTTGATATATCGCATTAAAACTAAATGTACATGTATATTAAGTTCAGATAGATAAAATGTATATTATATTTTATTTACTCTCCTTTCTATGTTGATATAATATCGCATTAAAACTAAATGTATATGTATTATAAGTCAGATAGATAAATATATAGGATTATATTAAGTTTAGACAGATTCATATCTATGTGATATCGGGTAATCCATCAACCAAAATACACTAAGTACACTAAGCTATATATAGGACGTGGCGGCAACATTTATAGTCATTTTATCTAAATCGATAAGACTGCTCCTACATTATTACTCTGATATATATTTACTCTCTTTTTTCTATTTTTAATATATCGCATTAAAACTAAATGGTATAGTATTATTAAGTTCAGATAAATAAATCTATCAAATTAAATATTGATTCTTCCTTGAAAGTGGCAATGTCATCTCAAAAACACTATTCCTCGTGACATTCGGTTTTAGAAAATACTGCAACAGATAATAAATAAAAATGGCATTATTTTATGTACAATTGAAGAATTAAAATTGTATTAAGTAAATTTAAAATATTTCCTAAGAAGTAGTAATCTTGGAAATAAAATACAATTATAATATACTATCACAATATTAATGCTTAATATAATTCTAATTTTAATATAAGTATTTTAAATATAAGTTTTACATTTTCAAATAGAACTTACCTAAAGTCCTGATCACAGAACTACGATCATCATGTATAGAATATTGTTCAAAACCAGCTCAACGAACCAAGCGAACTACAGCGTGAAAACATTAAAGGAGGTTCTTCCGCATAGTAATCTTGGCCACCAAATGTCACCATTTTTCCTGTAACATATGGATATCTTGTTGTGCCAACATATTATACTTAATACATATTTGTTTAAATTATATATAGAAAGGTACTTTTATATTTTTATTGTCAATTTAAAATATGGAAATACAAACCTTCTTTGTCTAACACACGTGGGCTATTCTATTTTCAAAAGAATTATCGCTCACTGATGACAACTCGATTTGATTGCTATTTAACCTCACACTGTGATCATTATTTTCCAACTCTTCCTTATTCACAGGAGGAGGTAAATCTTCTTTCGATGTAACTTCCGTGCTATTATTCTGAGGAGTCATCGCGCTACTCAGAGAACTAAGCGAATTGGCACGCGAGAAGCCACGAGACGTTTCTTTCTTCCTCATAATAATTTACTATTTTCTCTGGAGTTACTTGTCCCAGGATTAAGAATCGCGGTATCCTTGAATTGTCTTCTTCAAGCTCTTTTCGTTTGTGGACCATCTTGCTCGTCGCAATTAAGAGCTTCGGTCTGTTTGACGAAGGAACGTGGATATTTTGCTGGCTACTTGGTTCGTCTTCTTTGGCAACTTCTTCACAAGTACGTTCTCTTTTATATCTTCAACTCGAAGATCCGACATGGAAGTAGCTGTGGAAAAGTTAAAGGGAGTCTCATAGGGCGTTCCCTCTGTGCAATAAGTCTTGACGGTATCTTCTTGTTCGCTGCCAGCAAAGTACTCATTGTTCTGCTTCTCCTCCTCGTCGGTGTCGTCCTCAGCGTATCGCAGGCTATAATCTGTAGGCTGATCAAGATCGGTTTCCGCATAGTCGCCAAACAGGTCCACCTTGTTGTCGCGCTCGTCGAACTCCTTTTCGCGACGCAGCACGTTTGTGATTCATCGGCCAGGCGTTGATTCTGCGGCACAGCATTTCTCTCGACATATTTCTTGCTATAATCGACCGTTTGATCGTTCACGTCCTCATCGTACGTCTCTGCGCCGTTCATGTCCACCATATATGCCGTTCGGTGAGAATTTGCCACCATGCGAGGTTGGTTCTTCTCAGGGCAGTAGGTAAACCAATTGGTTAAAGATCTCCACGGTATCCGGCTTCCTCCGATTAATCTATATAAAATAATATTATATGATATAGGGCCGATGTCACAGGTCCGATTAACGTGATCCTCCGATTAAACTCACTCTGCATCTCTTTCTAACTGTCTCCCTAGTAGAAAGAGACGAAGAGTGAGTTAATTAATCAGAGGATCACGTTAATCGGAGACTGTGATTGCGATCACTCACTCACATCAACACACACACACAACACACACACACAACACACACACACACATCTGTCACGTATTACTTTAATATTATAATTATATTTATTTCACTATCTTCACTTTTACTATCAACGGCGACGCCGACGGTCACGATAACTATAATCGCGTAATAAAAGAGCACGATCGGTCTCGCTGCGCTTTTATTTTTATATTAAAAAGAGACCGTATATACTTTATGAACGCGAGACACTACCGTGTCTCTTGATTCTCTTGATATTATAACACGGCACGGTCACGATCGTCACTATCACTATTTCTAGGTTATCACTTTTTCTAGGTTATTATTATTTACGTCACTCGTCAACAAATCTCGAGTACTCGCAACCCGTCGCGTCGCGTAAAAGATTCACGGTCGGTCTCGCTCCGCTTGTATACCACTCCGTACCGTATATATACTTAATTAATAATTAATTAACGCGAGACACTACCGTGTCTCTTGAGAATGATGATTGAGGCTACGGTCAACGTGACGCTACAAATGCTTTGGAGCGTTCTTCTTCTCCTTCTTTCTTCATTGAAAGAAAAGAGAAGAGGAATGCTTCGAAGTATTTGTAGCGTCACATTGACCGTAGCCTGACAAATAAACTAACCGACAGCGCGCTGAACCAGCTGATGACTGCACTAACTGCACTGAGCGCAGTACGCACACGTAACATCGAAACTGGCGACACTAGCTCGCCAGTGTCGAAAAAGTGAAAGTTACATTTCTCTCTGATCTCTGATTGGTTGATTGAGAAGCGTTAGTACAAGTATCTTAAAAAAATTTCACATTTCGACTTTGTCGTCATATATCTCCGCTCGTAGGGCACGTAGCGGAAAATGTTTTAGGAGATACCCCCCCAATTCGAACCCCAAGCTATCGATCAAGCCTACTTAGAACTTGATCCGTTCACTCGTTATATGAGATCTCAACATCTCGAGTACTCGCAACCCGTCGCGTCGCGTTAAGAGACACGGTCGGTCTCGCGCTCCGCTTTAACAGAGTCCGCTTGTATAAAGGCCACCTACTTAACGCGAGACACTACCGTGTCTCTTGATTATATATATAAATGGATCAACGCCGTCGGCTGTAACGTTCACTGTAAATTTCACTCACTACGCATCTAATTTGTCCGGGAATACCGGTTTGTCACATCATGTATCGCTTAAATCATTTACTACTGCTGTCTGCTTGTACTAGTGATTAAAATATGGTGTGTTGTATATATATGTATGTGTGTGTGTGTGTGTGTGTGTACTTCGTAATTCTCGAATACTATTTCTATAATCGAATATCTAATCAATTACGAAGAAAACTTAATAAATACCGATTATATTCTCTTTCTTCTTTATTACGTAAAATATGTATAAGTAATTCTTATGGCAACGCGTGTCGACCATAACTAAAGGATATTAAAAATCATCCATCCAACTCTGTGTTTTGGCATTTTACGTCCTTAATCATTACTCGCGAAGTGTAGTAAGGTTAGGAATTGTAAATTATCGTCTCTCCGATTTCTGTGTTCTAAATGGAGTAGAGGACAACCTTTATTCTTTCCAATCCTTCTTGATCTCGAACGACCACTCCCACTTGAGGTGCTCGTGCTTGTCGTCGTCTGTGAAGAGAGAACTGACGCTGTAAGAGCCCCGCGCGACGACGCCGGCTGGTGCATCCTCAGCTGGAGTGGTGTAGGACTGTAGTTCTGTTTTAGGAGGGTACGAGCCTACCATATGCGTCATTTTGTCAACTGCAACGAAAAATCATGGATATAAAGTCCTATCATACTCTACACGGTCAAAACTATTGGCTATTCCATTTACCCGTAACTCCTAATTTGCATTAGAAGCGTTAACACACAAGAAATCGAATTTATTATGATTTGACTACGAGTGACGTCGTTACGTCAGATACGGAACAGCGAGAAGTGAAGAGTACGTACCAGGTACGCCAAGGCGATAAGTCTTTTGAACGTATTTTAATCCATGCACGATCTCCCGTTGCACAATAAAGTCGATCCTGATTCTATAGCTCACGCCTTCCTTGATGATAAACGTCTGTTTCTTCAGCTGTGATAAATCGCCGGTCAAGTCCAGCTCCATGTCCGGCCGATCGGCGACGCATAGCGCCAATTTCTTCACTATTACCTTTCTAGGATCGTTAGGATCTACGAGAATCGTGTAATTATTGCAGAGAGAGCCAATTATTATCTTTTTTCTACATTTTGAATAGAATTGCCGTATGATAATTTTTCAATGACACATAATGGAAAGGGGAAACAGATTTTCTTTAATATTATGAAAAATAAATCTATATATCTGTACCTTAGAGATAAAGAATTGTTTCTCCAATTTTATCAAAATGGAGAGTTGTTAATTTACTTTTTCCAATATATCAGGAGCTCAAATTGTATAATGCTAAAGGATCTTATGTCCATTATTATGTCCATTACTAAGATAGAATGTTTAGAAAAAGTCGTATTGGAAATTTTCACAAAAATAATAAACTTAAAATTCTGTTTTCTCTACATTTACAATAATGGAGATACAATTCTTTACAATTCTTTACCTCTAAGGTACAGATATATGTACATATATAAACTATACAGAATTCTTATGGATTTACAGTCCATTTGGATAAAATTTGCGAGAATCATGGAGTCAAAATTTCGTGAAACTCGAGAAAATTACACCCAGTAATGACGATAATTGCAAACAAATTTTACACACGTTTATGAAAGTGAATGCCCACCTACTACGATACCGCCGGACTTAGCTTCCCCGAGAAGCGTCTCCTATACTTGCGCAGACTCTCGTCCTCCTTGTCCGCCTCCAGGATCTGCTCGATGGACTTCTCCGGCGGAGGCTTGTAACTGGACTCCACGTCCGGCTCCTCGTCCAACGCATCTACATGATCACCCGTAGGGTCAGACATCGCTACGTTCAAACCAGGAAAGATATATATGTAAAAAGACTTGCGAAGAAAGAGAGACAGAGGGAGGAAAGGATGAGGGGACGCGTGTTGTCCCGCGAACACGGAATCTGCTATCTGCTTGGAAACTCCGGGGATTCGGCAACGGCGGCGCGTCTCGCGACGGATCGCGACGGAACAGCGGGGCTGAGCGGGGCGGAAAAGCGCGCGCGTATCACATCTCACATCACGTATATCGGCAGAATATTTATAGAAAGTTCCGAGGGAGTGAGAGTGAGAGAGAGAGAGAGAGAGAGAGAAAGAAATCGATCGGACGGCCGCGCGTAATGACAGAAACCAGCGGGAGATCCTTCAATCTGCCGCCTGCACCTTCCGCACCTCGGAACGAGACAGGTGTACGCTCGCGGAGCAAGAGGACGTCTGTGCCGATCTACACTTTCACTTGAAATAAAGTGGATAATGGATATACAATCGGATATCGGTGTCGCACTTTTGGACGTTTGAAATGAAATAGAAAAGGAAGGTCGATAAATCGAACGAATCTCGCACTTTCTGCACCTCCCCACTTTTCTCCGCGAAACTCGAGATTTGTTCCTCGTAGTTGCGCTACGTTACACCTTCTACATTTGAAGATAAAATAGATATGTAATTACACGTGAGAGAGGGAGAAAAGAGGAGTAAAAAATAGCAGAAGCTCGATCGCGAGGGGAACAAAGAATTGTACTCGCTTTGTCCCGAATACGGGAGGTGCAGCTAAGGTGCAGTTAAGGAAAGCGCATCGGGGAAGCGGAGTAAAGCGATTAGCCGAAGTTCCTTTCAGCTGCTCTCTCTTACTTTCTCCCTCCCTCTCTCTCTCTCTCTCTCATCTTTCTTTTTACGCTTCTCGCCCGACTCGCGAACGAAAACAAGCACGAGGCCGTCCGAAGCGTCGAGAAGAGCGCTCGTCGCTCCCTGGCGTGTATTAAGACGCATTTCCGCGCAGCTACGACATCGGAATCCGAGCCTCGGGGCTCCGAGACTCCAAAATGCTCCGAAACCGGTTCCGATACCTCGCTCGATTCGACAGCGAATTATTTCACGTCTCTTCCCGTCTCGGGGCCCCGGAAGACGCGATACGGCGCGGCTGAAAGGCGACAGCTCCGAGAAACGGGGAGTCCGTCGAAGTCGGAGAGGAGCACTCTCTTTCTCTCTCACTCTCTCTCCCTCCAGGAGACGGACTCCCGCTGGATAAACTCCGCCCGGAGAGGAGGACGCCGAGACGACGGTGGATCTCTCTCTCTCGCCTCGCCCGGCACGCCCCAGGTGTCCCGGCACTGTCCGCGAACACTTACCGTCGGCTCCCTTTGACTCGGCTCGTGACAGGCGGCTTTTATGACAGTGCGACCGGCCCTCGCGTCCGCGGGAATCCGCACCGGATTATCGGCAGATTGTTAATCCGCCCCTCCGTCGTCTCGCGCTTCGCCGAGCGGAAGACACGGGCAACATGGCGGCGCGCACGGAAGGGCGGGTACTTCCTGCGGCCGCGTGAAGTGAGGCGCGTTCGGATGAAGGTTATGTCGCGCGAGCCTCTCGCGAGTCTCGCGGCTCTCGCGGACGCATCTCCAGCTGTCCATGGGAAAGATCGCCGTTATTTGCGGCCCGAGATCTTTCACGCGGAGATCGCGTTTACCGCATGATGATGAATCTATTTTTTTTTTAAATCGAGAATGCGATATCGATTCTCGTGCCGACAATATGGCGCTAAACTTTTGATTTGCGCTATCTCGGTAAAATTGGTTCGCCGACCTTTCTCTTTCCAGGTTCATTTCCTAGATTTATTTTAACTGTCCTATTTTCGAACTATCGAATCTTGTACGAATTTTATATGAATAATTCTCACTTTCAGTCATATATCTTGTATAAGTTGAAGATAAATCCTACACAGAAAATTTACAGAGAAAAAAAAAAGAAAGTTTAATTTCCGACTTGCTGTACCAAAGCGGGACCAAACATCTTATGGCGTCATGTTTATTATTGTTATATTTAAGAGAGTCGATGCTTTTAACTGGTTCAACATGTATGATAAAAAAAAAACTCGTACCTCGTAAAAATATACACCTAACTTATATCTGTTAAGATACACAATTCTATCGGGTTACAGAACTGTCTGCTTGAGAATTCAATCTTGTTTGAATATACCCTGGCAATATTCCAAGAGCGCGTCTACTCCCGCTTTGTTTCTGAAATTCGGCCGGCAGCCGTGCAGCTTTTGATGCAGCAGCTCGGGATAGATCCTCGCGACGCGCTTTAATGCGTCTAAAAAAAATAATATTAAAACTGTACTAAAAAACCGCACCGATATCAAAGTATATTAATTTACATCGATTAATTAATTAAAAATTATGACTCGAATTATCGCTGAAAAGGCTGACGGAAAGGACGAAAAGCTATTGACCGTTACCCAACATTATCTCTTGGAAGCGAGGCTCCGGATCGTCCAGGTGAATAATCATCGTCGTATACAGGGCATCGACGTGACACCTGCTGACGACAGTGTCGTAATCTTCAGACGCGACGCTCCACACGTCCACGAGTGCCTCCACCGCGGCGTAGCGAACGTCGTCGCAGCCGTCGTCGAGTCTCTTCAGGATCACCGGATACGTGCGATGGATATGCGCGTCGTTCAGACAGGACAGCCTCTGTCCAATCGTCACTAACAAACAAATGGCACGCATGGAGTACAGCCGAGTCTTCTTCGCCTTATCGTCCACCAGGCTGACCAGAACGGGCACGATCTCGTCGAAGATGGACGGGAACTGCTCCGCCGTGATGGACGCTCTAGATTTCTCGTTTTTCTCGTTCGCGATTAACTCCGCTTCGTTAATCTCATCTTTCTCGTCGGGATTAATTATCTTGTTCTGCAGAACGGCGCAGAGGCAGCAAACGGCGGCCGTGCGAATAGCCTCGGCTGCTCTGCCAGCGGCCCAAATGAGCCCAGGCACGATCAATTCCTCGACAATCGTGCTCACGAATCTATGCGGATCCTCGATGTGACGATGTAAATTCTGATTGTTTAGAAAGTACTCCGAAAGCAGAATAAAGTGTCGCAGCTTCAGCTCGGGATCGGAGTCCTTGCTCATAGTTTTCTCGAAGATAGGTAACGTAAGGTCCATATTACGCGACATGGCGACTCCAGCGCGGCTTAGACAAGCGCAGAAAATTTGCGATTCCGCGCTGTAAACCGTCCATGATGAGCAATCATCGCTAATCGACATTATCAGCGGTCTCGCGTGATTGTAGAAGAGTTCCTCGATGTCCGTTAGCGAGTTTATACTGACGAGTATCTCCAAAAGTCTGTCTGCTTCCTCACGAATGGAAGGCTCCGCGCTCATCGCGTACGTGGTGAATATTACGGTGAATAAAGCTTGCGTAACTGCCACGCAATCCTGTACATTACAATACGCTGTTAGATCTAAGAATTAAGTCAAAGAAGAACAAAGTTTTTTATTAAAGCGAAATAAATGTAATAAATGTGCGTATAATGAGGAAAGAATCATATTCGGACCTCTTTACAAACTACGAGAAGGGAATTACAGCAGGACAGTATCTGCCGTTGATAGTTGCTCTTTTTACTCTGACAGATATCCGGCTGTTGCAAGAAGTTCGCAATCTCGTTCAGCTGTTGCGACAGAGCCCTCCGTTCGCTACCGCTAATAATCGCCGCGAAGACACGCAAGTGTCCGGTTGTCGGAGACTCGTCCAGAGTGGGAAGCACCAAGTGGCAGTAAATCTTGGGTTGCACGAAGTAGCCCAGATATCGCGCCGCCGTTTCCACGCAACTAATGACCCTCTTATCCTCGTCATTGCAAGCGCTGCAATTACATTTTTTCATAAGTGGAAAATTTTTGTAATTTTTGTAAGAATCTTGATAAAAGTAAAATAATTTTGGTAAGAAATAATATGAATTCTATCTAATTTCCAGGGAGTAATGAAAAGTAAATCTTACCGATACATAGGCGGCAGGAGCTTTTCAATGTGTTGCGTAACGTTCTCCTCAACATTTAATATCAGTACACAGAGTAATTGCGCGGAACGCACACGTATATCTGGCAACCAATCTCCAAGTTCGGCGCTGATACCGCTAATGAGCTTGCATAAATTTTGCTGCGCGATCACACGACATCCTAAGTTCGGCCTAGAAACTAGAAATGACGATCTTACGTAGCTTCAATGTGACGCGTAGACTGTCTGTAACTTTTTAAAAATAACTTACTCTCTGGAGGATAATGCTCCGGGTCTTCCGTGAGAAAGTCCATCTTATCCTTCAGCTTCTCGTCGTTTTCGTTTTCCTCCATATACAATTTTCCCGCAGCGTCCCACATATCTGCCGCTTTCGCACGAATCTCCACGAGTTCGTCGTGCAACCCTGTCATGATCAGGGGAAGAAGTCTGTGCCACCAGCCGTATCTGTCAGGTAGCTCTACCAACCAGCGGCCGGAGACTTCAATTACAGCTTTCAAAAGTTCAATACAATTATATTACTCTACAGATTCAATATAACTATACGAAATCAAGTAAAAGAATTGAATAAAAAAATTGCAAAACATTTATTTGAAACGTACCTTCCCTGACAATTCCACTTTGGTCAAAGAGCCTCTGTGCCAAAGGAGTCGCCGCTTCTTCCATCGACTTGCTATTTCCATACCGAATCGCATCGCCTATCGCTTCAACCGCGGCGAGCCGAACTCTGTAGTGTTGATGCGTAAAATTGGTCAGAATAGGTTTTATTAAATACTCCGATTGCGAATAGAAATGTCTCGATAAAGTCTTTGCGTAGTCGGATATACATCTGCAGCTCTCCTTCTTTACATTCGGATAATTATCCGTAACGGTGCGTGCCAATATTCCTGTCACATCCTGAACATACGGCACCAACAAATCCTTGTACTTCAGAATTATCAGTCGTAAAAGAGAGACACATTTCAGTCGCACTTCTTCCGACGGTTCAATCAGTTCCTGCATGCCCAGTCGTCTTGACATTATCGGTAAAACGTAGATTATATGCTTGTCATCGGGCGGCAGAGCTTCCAGAAATATTTTCAGTATCCCTACAGTCAGATCTCGGCACGCCTCCATATTATCGTTCATGATTCTAACTAGAAATCTGTGTACACTTTCCCATATTTTAACTAGATCGTCCGGCCTCCCCGATATTTCCTCCTGAGATATGTTTTTAAATATTTCCTCTAACGCTTGTTTGCGACGATTCTTCTCGTCCGCTTGCAACGAAACGATAATCTTACTTAATTCGAGATCCAAAGCCATATTTATCTGAAATGGATTTCTTTCTTAGAATCAAGATAATAAATATTATAAAAGTACAAATTCTTTATACGAACTTTGGAATACAGAGGGAAATATATCGATTTAAACACTGTATGTGTCTCCATGACAACACACTCTCGGACTGATCTTTCTTATATAATCTGCGGTCTCTTTTGACGAAATTGTCGCCGTTATAAATTTTCACGTTTTCTGTAAATATCCGTTTTTCTTATTTAATATAATAACTAAAATATTTACAGAAAAATCTTTATATCTTGAAATATATTTATTATGTTTTGATCTAAAATACACTTTTAATCATACAATAAACTAGCACTAGATCACTGGTAAGCATAGAATACACGTCTATACTGACTTTACAGAGTTCTAAAATTGTACAGTATCTATTATATGCAATGACTATATTTCGTATTCGAATACGCTACAATTGGCTATTTTATATTAATCTAATATGTACTATAGAGAAAAGATGACTACAAAGGAACATGTACATAAAGACATTCGGCCGATTATCTTCACTGATGAACGCAAGGGTCTAGTTTATACGTCCACTATTATTTCACAAGTTGGGGAAATATAAAATAGTGTAGAAAATTAAGAGACGGATATGTATCTGGACATGGTCCCCGGCATTGAATTTTTGTGACTTTCAATCGTCATTTATTCATGCTCAAGTTGTAACTTTTCATGTGCAATAATCGTCTAGTTTCTAATCTTCCAAAGTTACATTTTTAAATAGATACGACATCGACTCCTTATTGTGTATACGTCGAATTGCCTCTGCTAAAAGAACGCTAATGTCGACAGTCTTGATTTTCGGGCATTGCATCTTCTGCACATCGTGGGGAACTGTATTGGTTACAACGACCTAAAAAAAATTTAACAGAGAGGTTCTTTTTATCAGTCTAAATCCATTACTTATTGATGTATTACCTCGTCAATCGGGGATTCCTCGAGGAGCCTAGGCGCGTCTGAGCTAAGCAAACCATGTGTAGCTAAGACATATATTTTGTAAGCTCCTCTCTCTTTAAGTGCCTCGGCAGCTGCTACGTACGACTGTACATCATCTATCATGTCGTCCTGCAAATTCATTTCTCTCGCCAAATCGTTGATCATACAGCGTATATGAACGCAATATAACCACTTTACCCACCACCATAATAGCGATGCGTCCTCCGACGTCCCCGACAACGCTTATAGGTGGCTTTTCCTTCGCTGGATGTAAAGGCACACCCACGCCAACTTCCATCGTACGCGCGGCCATTGCTAGCGCAGGTGGTGAATAGCGACCGTCGTTCATGTCGGATTCAGCTTCTCTTTGTCTCCGTGAATCACTGCGATTCCCAGTCGCAGCCTTTCGGCATAGCTAGTCGCTTTCTTTGCGCTACCTGGATTTCTTGCAACGATCACAGAATTATGATAGTCAGGAATCTGACAAAGAGAAGATACAATTTATATAAAAAAAAATGCATGATATAAAATAAAACACATACATCTGGAGTAACATTTAAATATCTTATTAAAGATATGATTCTGCGATATTATCAAAAGAGGAAAATCTGTATTTTCAATTCAAGATACCGGGGTCGCTTAAAATAAATCGCTATTATAATCCAAGACAAGTTTTATAACATAATAACTGTTATTAATAGTTTACAGTGATAGGTGCGTTAATCTGGTTAATCTTGTTACATACGGATTCTTGAATGTACTGCAGAAGGAATGGACTAGCTCTGAGATTATCCACAGGAACATCAAAGAATCCTTGGATTTCTTTCTGGTGGAGGTCCATGGTGATAATATGAGTTAGGCCGCTGGTGCATAGCATCTTTGCCAAGAGCTTGGACACTATGCAACCGCGCTTGCGCATTTTGCACTGCTTGGAATAAGGTAGATACGGGATCACCCCGACGATGTTTTTGGCCGATGATGTCTTACATGCGTAGGCCATGATGAGAAGCTCCATTATGTTATTATTTACATCCTTCGAGCCGGTTTGGATTATATACAAGTCCTTGCCGCGTACGGAATCCCCTATCTCCACCATTGTCTCGCGATTTGATTTATGGTACACGGAGCAGCCACCAGGCTTTACTCCCAAACGACTTTAAACATAAAAAATATATTGTAACATGCAAATATCTTTTGCATTCCTTCATCAAATAGATTTAAATAGTATTAAACATATAACTTTAGTCATAATTAGTAATAAGCAGCAACCTATATACTTATGTATAACTTTATATGTACATATGTTAGAATGACAGTTTAATAGCAGTTAGAATAGCAGTTTAATTTAAATAACCAATAATTCCATATTTGTGTGTTGTCAATTTGTAGTAATATACGTTTCATATATGTACCAACAATAAAATAGAAAAAACATAATTATAATAATTTTAAATCAATGACTTTTCAAACTGTTTGGAAATTATTAAGTCCCTCTTGTCAATTTATTGACTCAAGAAATTTTCTTTTTTTTTTTCTTGAATGTATACATAACACGAAACCTCTTGAAAGAAGAGGTCTACTGTTGACGTGAGTAATGTTGCAAAAACAATCGTAATCGACACGTCAAAATACCGCTGTCGAAAACAGATCGGCTTTCACGTTTGCATTCCACACATTCCATTGTTCGTCACTCACTTTGCAATCAGGTTGGCGAGCTCCGGATGAGAATTGCCCGCGACGATGACTATGTCCGACGAAACTGGCTTCTCCATCACTCTGACGGTTCGCTCAGCAGCTACGCAACAACGAGGCCCTCGAGGAACACAAGCGACGAGATTTACCTGGAAAGAACTTCACTGTACAAGCCGTATTCTATCCGTGTGGATCCCTCGACTTCGAGCAGACGAAAACTGCGCGTCTCGGAGCGACGGAGAAACGCTTACAGACTCTCGCAACGTAATTGTATTAATTTTTTTTTCATTTTCGTGAATTTTCAACGTAGTTTAGGAGCGCGATCGTTTGCTCGGGTGAATTTGTCGGAATGACGTGGAAAAAGAGAATGACGTGCGCAAAATGTGTTAACGTACCTCGCGATAAACAAACAATCGATCAAACTTCGTCCCCTCACGCGCTTCCGACGATTACGTCGCGGCCGTAAACTCGATTAGCCTACTCCCACATCCGTTCCGTTTTCGCGTACCTCGGTGGTCGGTTCAATCATCCGATAATCGCCGCTATTCAATTACGATGGTGGATCTGGAAAAACTCTCGGTTCTCTTCAATTGTTCCTCGCCACTTCGCCCGCCGACAGGTCGCCGTTATAAACGCGTGCCCTCGTTAGGTACACTCAACCTCGTTTACGATCGTTTATTGCCCTTTTGCGCGCAAGATCCTGAAGTTGGTCACTTCTGAGTTAAGCTTTAAGCCTTGTGTCCACGATGCTAGAACTGCGTCCGAGTTTCGGTTTTAAGCCAATGAAACTGCTGCTTTCGGTAAGAGCTGCAAGTTTGATTGGCTTAAATCGAAACTCGGACGCAGTTCTAGCATCGTGGATACAAGGCTTTAGGCTGTCCAGATGATCGCGCGCTAGAAGAAGATCATCTGTTTATTAATTCAACATTTGTATAGTGCTTTAAGCGGGGAGCACACACTTTGCATAACGCATAAGGCGTAAGCATAAGAAAATTGATTGGTCTATTTCCTTATGCACATGTGTATGGACCAATCAATTTTCTATGCTTAAGCATTATGCGTGTGCAGAAGTGTGTGCTCCCGCTTTTATTTTATAATGTTATATGTAGTATTTTAATTATATAATAAATATATAACATTTATAAATCATACTATAACTCAACTCATATATAAAAATAGTTTTATATTGGTATAAATTAAAAAATTAATTAATAATTAATGCATTAATTATTTCTTAAATTTTCTGAGAGATCTCACGTGTGTCACACAATTGTGCAATTGTCAAACTAACCAACAACTTCAGACGTGAAACATATATGAAGCGGACTGTACATATATGAGGCCAGCATTAATCCTAGCCGATAGAAAAATGAACCAATCACGCGACCAAGGAACACCGCCATGTTCCGCGCATCGTGACGCGTGATTGGCTGGTCCCCGTTATGCAACTATGCACTCTGTCTGGATCGGCCCTTAAGTGCAGAAGGAGGTTTCTTCGGCGACCTCGACCGCCTCGACGAGGCTAAACTGTGACTTGAATTTCTGTCAATTCCGGCTGTGGAGCAGCCGAGAGATCTGAAATAAAAATTATCGGAAACATGTAGACGGGAGTGTATCGATGGTATGTAATAAAAATATTTTCTTTAGTATATCACATTGTGTGATATACAATAATTTTGAGAACCGATATGTAAACATAACACGAGACTCAAACAGATAGCTGTCAAATCAGTATCATATGACAACATCAGTGATAATACAGTTAAAAAATAATAATTTAAAACTGATAAATGTAACTCATCTGTTTTTTTTTTGGACTCTATATGTTGCAGATAACTGGAGTTTTTTGGGCCTTCCATAGGCTCTGGAGATAATACTGGCAGCCAAAGATATCACAGTCACCCATGGCTCTCTAATAGATATTTTCGATTAGCCTTACTCAATTAATTAACCTCATTTCCAATTGTACGTGTGAAAACCAGTGGAAGAAACATGCATGCGACCCGCGCCGGACACCTCCGAGAGGCGATTCGAGATACAATGCAAACTGGAGTCGGAGATCGCCGCTCTGGAGGCTCTGAAGGAGGCGGAGGAACGCAGCCGGCGATTGACGAGCGGGGTTGTAGGAATACTCTCTTCTTTGGAAGACCGTTTAGCTACGCTGCGCCGTACGATACTTCCTGTTTACAACGAGACTGGAATCTCCAGGCCCAGCAACACAGTACGCATTTGGCATTATCATTTCTCAAGTTTCAAAGCCATCTTCTTCGCTAAGAATTCCTTAACGTTCTTCCTCGCTCTCGTATTGCAGATATAGAGAGGACTTTAAGCGTGCTGGATCACGCTATTGGATACTACGCGGGTGTCAAGAGGTGGAAGCCGTGGTACGCGCCGAGCCGAGCGGGCCCGGTGGTCTAGACGGCTTCCTCGAGGCTATGAATCGATTGTACAACGCTCAGCGATACTTCCAGAAAAACAATCCTAGTTCCGTCGAGTTGCAAAACGTCACGGGCCTCTTCTCGATCGGCCTAGAATCGCTTTATGCCGAATTCCACGATATTCTCAATCGCCAAAGTAGACCGATCCTTCCCATTGTGCTTCTGGATCTAATCGGCTCCGACGAAGACACCCAGCAGCGAGGATGCGCCGCAGTCTCTGTGCCAACTGCCCGAGAGCGTCATGAGCGATTTGCTCAAGATCGCCGGATGGCTCGAGGAGAGGGGCCACCGTAGACACACGAAGATGTACGCTTCCGTACGTTCCGCCATTGTCCTGAGATCTCTGCTGCTGCTCAAGGAACATCAGAGGAGCGCCAGCGGTGGTAGCACCCACGGTGGAAGTCCTATGCCTGTAAATGAACAATATATATATATATATGTAGAAATATGTAGTTCTTCTAGATATTATTTGTGCTAACATAAATATTATCCGCAGCGGGCGAAATTCGCCAACCGACACTCTCTGGATGGCCAAGAGAACGCGGGGCGTAAGCGTCGCGGCGGCTGCAGCACGCGCTGGACAAGGCCAACAGGATGCTGTTGAAGGCATCGCAAACGACGAGGCTGAACCTGGCTCTGAACTCAGTGTCCAGGAAGCCGACGTTGCAACTCGCCCCGTACTCGATGGAGGGACGCGGCGCCCGACGAGCAGGAGATGGAGAATTATCTCTTGCTAGCGGCTGGCCTGCACAAACTCATACAAGCCGAGCGCGCGCTGGTCGCGAAGATCCTGCCGACTTCCCTGCAGGCGCAAGTGCTCGAGGCCACCGTGCGCGACGCGATGGACCTGGTGGCGCACGACGGTGACAGCATAGCCACGCGCGCCAAACGCTGCATCACGAGACGCGACTTCTCCGCCGTCCTCGTGGTCTTCCCGATTCTGAAGCATCTCGGCGAGCTGAAGCCCGATCTCGAGAGAACGGTCGAAGGTTGCGATTACGCGCTCCGCTCCAAGTTCGCATCTGTACTCGACACGTTACATACAACCGTATGTGTTTCGTCGCTTTTATTCTTAGATCATTCAGGTGGCCCCTGTATAATTTAGATTTTTATTTCGATTTATTTCGCAAAATTTTGAATTAACATTCATAATTAAAATGTTTTAAATTAGGGTTTAAAAGATTTATCAGTTCATAAAGGATCAAAAAATTATCGGGGTTTCTGACAGATACTTCACGACAGACTATCGTCAAACATGTTGAAACATCCAGCGTTTAAAATAATTAAAACGTGACTAACTTGAGTAACGTGACTCAGTGTCTTCCGGTTGATGTAAATGGCGTATATTTTCGTGATAAGACGCATAGATATTAAATGAATCATTGTAAAAAAATAAGTCCATAGATTTTACATATTTTGAGCATCGTTCTATGTGCGATATTTTGGCACATTTTTGTATTAAAGAGATTACTTCAATATGCAAATTGAATCATTCACTTTAAAAAGATACTATTAATACATAGTAGCACCACATATACATATATAATATTGATATACAATACAATGACGAACGAATTGTTGCAGATAGAAACCGGTAAAATTTTATAACTATTTTTATGCGCTTGGCTACTCGTCATAAATTAAGAATAAAGATGCGTAACCAATATAATTAAATAATTTAATTTGCAGGGTGCTAAAGCTCTGGAAGAGTTCGCGGAATGCGTGAGAAATGAATCGGGCGCGGGTTTGCCAAAGGACGGTACCGTGGCGGAAGGAACTAGTAACGTCTTGGTCTTTCTGGAACAGCTGGCTGAATACGCGGATATGGCTGGTGCCGTTCTTCGACGCAATCTTTTCACAGATCAGTCTGCCTTATATTCAAAAGATCCGGAAAATGTACATAAAACGGTTCTCGGTGTATACGTCAGTAAGTTCATTGCCCATTATTCTCCGTAATTTAATTTAAAGCGGCTGAAATATCATTGTGGGAATATCGTTGGTTTGACCGAGAGTCGTTTTGTCTTGTTACAGAAAAGGTTCTTGCTCAATTGAATCTGGCGCTAGTGAGTAAAAGCGACGCGTCTTATTCCGATCTCGCTTTACGAGCTTTATTTCGGCTGAATAACCATAATTACGTGGTTAACGCTCTCTGTCGAAGTTCTCTTATGGAGCTGCTCTTACTGGCCGAGCCAAGTGCGGAACAAACATATCACGATCTACTTCGCAAAGACAAAAACAATTACGTTACTACGACATTTGCCAAGGCCCGATCGTATCTCGCAGACGAGCCAGGTTTGTGCCTTAACGTAAAAGCTTTCAACGAAGCTATAAGTAAGATTCTAAATACCTCTTAAGTCACAGAAAGAAATAGCAAACATACACGTGTTTAGATCGCATTCATAATATCGTGTATTGTTAGTCTACTTTTTGAAACAATCACGGAAGTTTTTCAACAATTAACGGATCTAGACTTATCGTTAGTCGCATTAATTTCTGTTACGCGTTTTTCCCCCCCTCGCATAGATCTCGCCGCCAAAACGTTGAAGGAGAAGTTCTTGGGTTTCGCGCGAGAACTCGAGGAAGTGGCCAAGTGTCAGCGTTCGTACTCGGTGCCTGATAGATGTCTGCGCGAGGAGTTAAGGAAGGAATTGCAGGAGGCGGTCGTACCGCTGTACACCGCGTTCCACAACAAGTATCGCGGCACGTCGTTCTCGAAGAATCCGGCGAAATACATAAAGTACACCCCCGACCAGATATCGGCGCTGATCAACACGTTTTTCGACACCGCCGCGTAATAAATGTTACATGTGTGCCGTACCGAAGATTGTTTTTCTCGCCAAGGAATTAGCAGAATAATTTAATAAACACCCATTTAATAAAGCATATTTAGTTACAATAGTTTTTATGATTCTTTTTCCGTACGGACCGAATCTTCATTTCTTTCTCAAACAGATTGCACAGAGATTAATATAGAATCTGCGATGATTGAGAGTCTAGTTAGGTCTTGGTCCAGCTTCCCCTCCCCTCCCCAGCGTTTTGTTTTATATATATTTATAATATATATATAAAAAACAAGTAACGATTTAGATTCGATCAGCGACTTTTATATACATATACATATATATAATCTATTTATATATATGTATATATGTATGTATATATGTATATGGCTCGTATTACCACTTACAATATACTTTTACGTGCGTACGTCGTAAAAGTCGTATACTATATGTGGTAATAAGTAGGAATACATTTGAAGTTCAGCATTTATGTACAGTTGTTATGTTATAGCGCGAATTCTCTCTCTCATTATATACTTACACATTCATGCTTCTCTCAAATTCATTCTCTCTTCCGTACTGGTAACAGTCTCTCGTTTTCTCTCGCGCATACAAAACATTCACGCGTTCTCTGCTTCAGTAGTCGTATCCTGTTTTTTTTTTTTTTTTTTTCTAAATGCGGCATTACACTCATTTTTTCCCCTTTTCAATTCCAGCCCGATGACACGGTAATTCCTGTGAGAAAGAACATGCATTGTGCGCACTAATCACAGATCATCGCGCAAGAGACAACATCATCGTGCAAGAGCGGAACAACACGAAGCAGAGAAATCGTTAAACTCGATTTGACATTTATACTTATATCACATACATCTAGAACTCTTGTACAGTTAGCTATTTTTTTCCTTTTTCTTAAATTACGGTATGTAACATTTACGATAATGTTAACCAATTTAGTGGAAGAAGGAAGCCATGTTATGCGGCCGCGCTGCGCTACCGATTCCGCTTGGAAAATATAGCTATCAGGTTTTTTAATTTTATTTCTTTCGCGCGTCTATCGGTTAATTATCGTTTTCAGAAACTCACCCTCGAAGCGAAACTAGTTTTTGTTAAACCATTGCGTTTGAACAGAATTAAATATAGGACGTGCACAGTGAACATTGAATGGCATTCGATTAACGCATCCAACGCCTTCAATTAGATTTTATATACAATTTCTCAAACCTAGGACTTTTACGAAAATAACAGATCGGCATTTTTCAGAGGCTAACGAATTCTCTTTGTGTGTGAAAACAACTCTGTCGAAGCTCTGTTAAAGCTTCCAATAATATAAATTGCATTGAACGTTCGGAATCAAAAGAAATACTTATGGTTGCTCTAAGTACTTGGAGAAATGTATATATGCGTGGAGTTACCGTTATTCACATTTATAATGAACATCTATATGAATATCGTCCAAACAGGTTTGCCATGTATTCTACGCACATATCTCTAAAAAATATTCTCTCTTTCTCTCTGAATTCATATCTTGATGCATATTGAAATCCTTCGCGATAAGGAAAACTACTGGTTTTTTTCGTCTTTTTTTCCCATTTTAAATGCGTTAACTATACGTGTCCTACCTAAAATGTACAATGGCAAATAGCATAAAATGGATTTCCTCTTTGATTAAACTGATCAGTGTTATACAGTCAGTGTTTGGACGCTTATACAATTATATGGTAATATTTGCTTTTTTTCTTTTACCATTCATTATATAATTATTAATTGTAATATTAATAACGTACTTCTAGTATACTGTACAGTGGTTAGTTCAGTTATTTTGGCTTCTTTTACACTCCTTTCGCTTAGAACATCCAGTCGATTCGCATTTTATAGCCCTATAACATCATCAGACTGTCTAGACTGGAAGTTTTGCTCGCGTAGACAGCAGGAAACCTCCCGTAATTTATCTCTCCTTTAGGATGTGCTGGAGGCCACATAAGAATAAATTTTAATATTTCGAATTCACGATTCCCTGTGAACCCTCTTTTGTTTTGCTCGCTGGAAATTTTATACCGAACTGACGTTTGTGCGCTTATGTGCTGGCAGATGTTTGCAGCCTCTTTGCTGACGTAGGCTGGTACAACTGGGGTTCCAAATAGTCGGTAATTCACCCGATCGATTCGATTGTGGTGCTTGGTACACTGGAGACGAGACGACGTGACACTTTTTTTAACACATTCCAGTACCAACGTGCAAAGAGGGATACATTTAATATTATAGAAGGAAACATCTGCGCTTTGGCTTCACTTGCAGAACGGGGCACAGCACGGCGCGTATCGCCTCGTCGAACACAGTCTTCAAGCCTTTCTGCGTCAGGGCGGAACATTCCAAGTATTTGACAGCACCGATCTCCTTTGCCATTGCCAAACCCTGCGGTAATTGAGATACACATTGAATTAATAACGTTCTAAATATTTATATATAACAAACGAAACTGTCACTCGTGTATTATTTATCAATTTCCTTGACATTTACAACTTGCAATGTATTTCCTATGCAGCTAAAAATGTAACGTTGATTTCTCAGTCATTACTCTCTCTCTCTTCTCTTTCTCTATTCTCTCTAATACGCATTTTAATATAAGTATACTCTTTGATGATGAGTTTTAAATACCAAGTCTTTTATAATCGCGTTATGAAAAACAACGTAACCAGAAGGTCACAAACCTGAGGGTAAGTAATGGGAGCTAGCTTCTTGTCTTTCAAACGCTCAATGGTCTCCTTGTCCTCGCGCAGATCCAGCTTAGTGCCGACTAAGATAATCGGAGTGCAGGACAGTGGTGACGTACTTCCGGATACCACTTGGCGCGCACGTTCTCAAAACTCGCCGGGTTCACCAGCGAGAAGCAAATCAGAAAAACGTCAGTTTGTGGATAAGACAACGGCCGTAATCTGTCATAATCCTCCTGTCCCGCCGTGTCCCACAGGCCGAGATTGATCGGCTTACCGTCCACCATCACATTCGCAGAGTAGTTGTCGAACACCGTTGGAATGTACTCCCCGGGAAATGCGTTGGTGGTGTAGCTGATCAACAAGCACGTTTTACCCACCGCACTGGGGAACAGAGAAACGTAACGATTAACAGTCATCCATTACTCGTGCAAAAACGAGTACAAGTTCGAATTCATTTTACATAACATCTCGTCAGATGAATCATTGCGCGAGGAGCGGAATTTTTTCATTCGCGAATCGCAAGTTACTCCGAAAATTGCTCGCGAGCAATTTTCGGAGCATTTCCGTTAAAAGACATGACGCGAGCGGACAAATCGCTCCGAGCCCGCGCGTTATCGTGCCGCGTGTCATCGACGAGAATGGCCCGTCGTGCGAGGGGACGGGGAGAACGTGACGTCCTCGCGCGAGCACGTCAACGTCGTGCCGCGGGCCCCGCACACGGGCGTGGTGGGCCTCGCGGACGAGAGACGGGGTCGCCGCGCTCGCTGTCCGGAAAAGGAGGCGAGGGAGCAGCCGGAGCGCGTCCGGAGATCGCGCGGGGCCCGGCCGAGGGCGGCGGATCTCTCGGGTCCCTCGCGGCCGAGTCCGGGGGGTCTCCCGGACGCGGTCAACGGGTCCTCCCCGCGGTGGTGGTTCCCGCCGTGCTACGTACCCGTCGCCGACGACCACGCACTTGATGGCCTGCATCCTGGATGTCCGATGCCGTCCGTAATACACACGGAAGCACG
>JASTWL010001165.1:0-50125 GCA_035220575.1 Temnothorax rugatulus
TAATATCTCCAATCTTCTGCGAGTAAGATTCTTGCGTTTCCTATTTCTTTGTGTTTACGTTTGAAGGATTGATGGAACTCCGAGCAATCTAATTTAATAAATATCATAATTGAACCTATCCAAGAGTTGCAAAAATATTACAATATATTTTAGAAATACCAAATAATTTAATTATTCAAATAAAAATAAGAAGAATGTATTAATTTCAGGATTAAATTAGAACCATAATATTAAGAAAATAGTTCAAGTATTTAACAACAACAAAAATGTCTACAGTAATTTTACATAGAAAATTGAAAAAAGCCTTTACTATCAATATTTATTTAAATAGAAAAAAAAAATTAAAAGAATTTTAATATATTAATAATAAAAACTACTAGTATGATATATATGATTTGAGCAACTAATTGTAAGTAATCGTTATGATAGATTAAGTTTTAACAATATTATTAAATGTAATATTTCAATGAAAATAAGTACATGCCATGCATAAAAGAACATCAGAATGCAGTTAGGACTAAAATACATATAACATAATTAGCACTAGCAGGATAAAACTAGAAAGCAGACACAAAATCTGTTTTATAAAATATTAGTACTAATCAAGATCAATATTTACTTTCCTACAAAATACAGGAAATCTTTAAAATTTAAAAGCAATAATCTTAACAGACAATGGACAAAAATCAGTCAATTTAGCAATCTATATACAGTAGAACTCCTTAAATTTGCCCTCTGTAATCTTTGCATTCTTCACACATACTTTCACAAATACTAATATCGTGCCCCTTCCATATCACAATAGGCCCCTTCCATATCACGCGTTCCCGCAAGTACACAGTGATTGGCAGTCCAGTCTGTGGTGGAGCACTCCATAATTTGGCATTCCGCTTATCGCCCCATCCAGTCAAAATTAGAGAGGTTCTACTGTATCCTGGTTTTTTTAATTTGATTGACTAACCAAACTTTCCCATCCTTCTTTTACCTTCCATCACTCTTTCCTCCTTGATCAATTACTATATGTCAATACTATATAAAGAAATACCTATCAAGAAACAACTCAGTATCAAGTTATTCCTCCCTGATAAAGTTAACAAAAATATTCACAAACATGGGGAAATAAAATAGAAAACTTGAAAGTTTTGGTTTACAACCCTGAAGCAAACCTAATATTTCAATAAATTTGGCACCAAATTTGCAAAACATATACTGAAAAGTGTTGTAAGCAATGGTTATATATACATATATATAACATATATATATTATATATATATATATATTATATATATATATATATATTATATAGTATGTATGTATGTATATGTATATGTAAAAACGACGGGTAAAAACGATAGTGGTGTAAGTCAAATTTTTAAAATTTTTTGTGTGTGCATAGATACAATTTATATATTGTATAGATTGCATCTATGCACACGAGAAAATATTTTAAAAATTTGACTTACACCACTCTGGTTTTTATCCCTCCATATGTATGAATATTTTTGTTATTTCTTGTATTTCGTGTGTCTTAAAATAAAAACATCGCAGATATAGCAGTTCTTGGTACAAAGCATCCATGAAATTACAAAAGATAGTCGTGCTAATGATGATGAGGAGTTTTCACTCGAGTTTCTTAAGTGCCGGCAAAATTTATATTTTCTCGCTACAAAGCTTTACTACGGTAAAGAGAGAATTGTTTCGGGTCGCAAACCGGTTGTTTCGAAGATTTCTTATATAATGACATACGATGCTCTTGCTTTAAAGGTTCTACAAACCTGTATGTCGTACTTTACGGTACTCGCATCCTTTTAATAACTACGTAACTTCCTATGTCCAACAATCGAGCGACAACAGCCATCGAATTGAGCCATCGAAAACAATATACGTATATTTCTAATACTTTTATTACATAATAATATACTTTTGTTAACCATATATACGTAATAATGATAATTTGTATACCTAACTTATATCAAAGGTAAGAGTCTCATCGTTAAACATAGATTTTACTTTCCGAATGAAGAAGTTTCCAAAACTGCTATGAGGAGGAAAAGAACCGCTTTACTGATCGATAAGTTCCATTCGAAGGGAATCTGCTAGCATGTGCTAAGCGACACGCCTACCAATATCATGGGGCTTTACTTCTCTCTACGTAATATTTAGTGTCAAAAGAATAAATACATAATATACTACTGTCGCGCGCGCGCGCGCGCGTCCGTATACAAGTTATGTCGTGCTTCGTGGAAACGATCGCGACAGCTGTGCCGCGACAATTATGAGAAAACACGGTAGACGTAGGGGAGACCGGGGCTTGTCTTGGCACAAGAGGCAAGTTGCAATGCGTTCCGTTTAGGATTTATAGCGAAAAAAACAATGGAAAAATTTTTCCGAATCTTCTACAATTTTTATATTTTTGCATGGGGAACTGGGACTCCCTGTCTACTTATATGTGCACTGTTACTTTTTTCACGATAAAGACAAAAAAACGTTCTGTGATATTGTTATGACACGGCGCACTTAGTCTGGTGCCCGGCGAGAGGGCAGGCGGCGAGTTTCCGGAGCGATGTGGTCACCTCGTGGTGTCGGCCACACGACCGCGTTTTCTCTCTCCTTATACCTCACGGCAGGGAGCCGGGGCCGTGGCCACGATACGCAGCTCGTTGTCCAGAGGAAGGCTGAGTCGTCCGTAAGCCGTCACTGAGGTTGATCGAGAGATGCACTGGCTGAGATTTCCCGTTATCGAGTTCTATAAGCTTCTTTCAGTTCGTCTTGTCACAGTTAATCCGAGACACATCCGTCTTCTACACAGAACCGGAAACTAATCATGAGGGCCAACCCCACGAGTACCGAGATCCGCCTGCGATCCTTCACGCTGGTCGATATATCGACTCGTCGAGCGTACGCTCGAGAGCCGGTCTCTGATTGGTCGGCTCGAGGCATGGCCGCTCGGGAGTCAGAATGATATTTTCCGAACAGATATAAAGGATTTATCTGCGTATTGTTATACATTCTACACATTTTATTTGTAACAGTAAAAGAAAAAAGAGAGTAAAAAAATAACAAAGTAGAGGCGAACACGCGACCTGCAGACTCGTAGCGCGGCGCCTAGTCCGCTGAGCCACCGACGTTGCTTGATGAACCTTTTACAGCAACGATACTAATGTAGCGTGCTAAATTTCAAACCGCGATTTCTCGAAAACGCTTGAGTGGCGCATCGACTCCAATAGCATTTGGTACTTCTATACCAATACTACATTCCTGCAAAAGTTCGGCAAAATTGGTGACTCGGAGAATACGTGCTTCCGAAGATAGACGTATGGTCACTCAAAAAGGTTACAACAGTACGATATTCACAGCAGTACTGAAAATCTATAATTTACGTGATATAACTATGCATTTTAGTACTGCAGTGAATATCGGACTATTGCGACCTTTTTGTAAGTGACCATATAGCATTTTATGAATATTGTACGTATGATATACGCCTGTAGCATTTTCATATAACTCACAATTAGCTCACAACAAATGCCTTTGATAATTCGTTTTTACTAGTCAGCTCATAAAAAACGCTTGTGGCATTATTTGTACTATCCAGCCCACGATAAACGCAAAAATTATTAATATTCGAGAAATAAAACAATCCAAAATTTATTATAACTGTTCGGATTCTTGCTTTTTGTAATTCTCTACATGCATTGATTATTGTGTAAGATATTCTGAATAAAATAATAAGCATTTATATCTGTTTTTTATCAATCTTATTATAATATGTATTATAAATATTGTCTAAAATATTTTCAAAGTAAAGGAGTAAAAAAAGTAATAATAAAGAAGTAATGAAATAAATGTACAATATTTTTCAGATTTGTCTTAATATATATCAGCAATATTTCATTACTTAGATTCTTTTGAATCTTCGAATAGATCACATGTTGGAAGATATTTACCATAAAAACATGTAAAACATTATTTGTGCACAATTATAACATTTTATAAAAATCCAACATTTTTACATTAACATGATTTTTTTAAATTGAAATTTTGTTGCATCAAGATCCGCTTTGAGAAATGGCATTTACCTCTCATGATTGTATTATTACATATCGGTCTAATGCTCGACTTATTATTGATTATTGTAGTCTATTTCATGTTTATTATTTTCATGATGCGTGAATAAAGACGAAACACGCGCGCCGAATATGCGTGCAATTTTACGTGAGAAGGCATTAGTGCCTCCTCGTATATGGATGTGAGCTTGTGTTTTATGTATCCTGCACATAGGACACGTCGCTTCTTGCCGCGCGCGGGTGCGCGCGACAAGCCATTGTGCACAAGCAATTAGATGTTACACAGTGTTGGCTGACGACATATGTACATCAAAGCTTGAGTCTACGTCTGTGTGAGCTCACGGTTCATCCACGCTTTGAGTTCTCGAATCGAAGAAGCGATGCTCCACTGTCTCCTTCCCCTCGAGCTGTTTTTTTGTCTGTCATAGCTAGATATAACTATAACTATGTGATTTTCGATCTCGAGTTGCCGAGTTGGAGATGCGACACGCGACGCTATCATCTATTCTATTCTTTCCTATTTTATATATAAATAATTATAGAAATATATTTCTATAATTATTAACTTATTTTTATTCCTACTGTACATATGATATATGGGCGATTCCACGTCAAATCGGCCAAGATTTCGTATTTTATCGATTGAAACTTTTCTTACATGAAATATACATAAAATAAGTAGATACGTATTTTTTGTTTGTCCGAAAATTTTTTTGCAAAAGTTATAAACAATACAATTTCAAACATCCGTTATGGAAAATCTCAGCAATTCAAAACGGAAAGAAAAATTAAATTATACAGTACATAACGATTTAATTTAACAAAAATACTGCATAATTTTTAAAATACAATATTTATAATAAAAATGTGATTTGTATAATGTTGATTATATTTAACATTATAAATTATTTCATACTGTATATTCTTCCTACAAGAGATTTCCGAAGAAATCGATGCGCCGCGCTACTTGGTCGAACTAGAGATGCGAGCACAGCGACGCGGCGCGACGGCTCAGTCATTGAAATTATATGCTCTGCCGTGAGGACCGTGAAATCACACGGATATGGGCTCATGCTTTGGTGTGCGTTCAGCCAATGACACGCGACACGTGACACGACGCGACACGCCTTGCCCTAGGCTAGGGCCCCTAGCCCGCAGTAGAGAACGCAGTAGAAGGAAGGGGTGAGGATACTAATTCGTGAGAGTGCAACGCAAATCACGCAAGCATGGGTTCCGCCGATTCCGCGTTTTCGAGCCACGAGGACACTGCGCACGAGGACAAGACGATGGAGACAAGGCGAACGCGTAGGCTAAGTAAAAATCATTGTATACATTTCTTATAATAGAAATACTTTACGTATCAATGTTAAAAACACGTATAGTAAAAAAGACTAATGAGATCAAGTTGTAACACGAATATGAATGTCCAAATATGGACATTGTTCGCTGTTCGGTGTTCCTTCGATGTATACCCAGCGTAACAATATTTCCGAAAACGTTTCAATCTGTAATAAGATTATTGTCGCAAAGTAATGATTGATAAATTGCATAATTGTAATATACTTTGTATTTCTATTGCAGCGAATAGTGAAGGCAGTCTGCCGGCACGTAAAGTGCCACAAATGCCGGCACCGATGTCCACGTCGATACCAATGTCGGCATCCACGCCGACACCGCCGCTGGCATCGACACCGGTACCGACGTCGGCAACGACATCGGCACCGATGACCACATCGACGCCGGCAGCGATGGCGGCAGCGACGGCGACAGCGATGGCGGCAGCGACGGTCCGGACCCAATCAAGGCATACACAGTGGGAGGATCCACGGTTGCGCAGAGTAAGTACACAGAGAAAAATAATCATTCTACAGCGAAGGAAAGCACTTACTTATTTTATTATATTTCTTGTAAGTTTTTTACAACAAATAATATTTTCTTACTAATAGTTTTCAAATATCTTGACACAAGTCTTTAAAAATCCAGAATATTATTTTCAGTAAATGTAATACTTACAATGACTTTATGGTAGATTTACAGATACATAATCTTATCAAATACTTAATCCGCAAACTTACCATAAGTCAGTTGTAAGTGATACATTTACTCAAAACAATATTTCAAAGACTTGTGTCAAGATATTTGAAAACTATTAGTAAGAAAATGTTTTTTCGTTGTGAGAAAACTTAAAAAACTTATATAACGTAAGTGCTTTCCTTGGTTCTAGAATGATTATTTTTATATGTGTAATATTGATAATCCAACTATGTTATAATAATATACATATATAAAAATATGTAAATGCATTCACATATATACATACATCTGTCCACCCATCCTTCCATTCATCCATCCATTCATTCATGCATACGTACATTATACATACATACATACATACATACGCACATACATACGTACATACATACATACATACTGTGGGTGTTAAGTTAGGATGTCGAGTGAAGGTGCGTCGGTTCCCACAATAACGAATCGTTCAGTTAGGTAAAATCTCGCTCTATTTATTCATGCTCTATTTACAGTATAATAATTCTCTGGTGAGTACGTGTAGTTGGTGTGTGTGAGAGTAGGTTATAATTGTGTAGTGTAATATGTCTCCGAAAGTTCTTTGATAAGGGACTTCTGATTCTTTCGCGGGATAAATAGCTTCCGTCCGGGAGTCCCTGGCTTGCCTCTTGGAGTTGCGTGCACAGGACTCAATCCGGCTCGAGGAAGTCGAGGTCGTGGAGGGTCTTGAAGTCGTGGTCCGTCTGCGTATAAGATCTTTCTTTGATTCAACCTTACTTAAACATGAAACCAGATGACTCAATTCACTAAAAGGGACATGCATTATACGACTGAAACATTCGTTTGGTTATAACCGCATCTTTACTTAAAATTCCGGTGGCTACAATTATATTTCTGCGGATACCGCTTCGCTACACACGCTCGTTCATACACACACACTCACACTCGCTCAATACATCCCCTCACTCGCTCTTAAGTGTAATTAGAAGTGGCACCATGCATATAGACTAATCATTGCATGGTGCTCGAGTCAATACAACAGTATACGTGCCGGTTACAATGTACTCATCTTTATCGTATACTAGCGTGTGTCTTTCCCTCGGTGGCTCTCTCACCTGCTCCGGGGACTTTCTTCCTTCCTTCTCCTCCAGATCTTATTCTGGTATGCAGTCCGGGCCGGGATCAAGATTGCCGATCGGATGACTCCAATTTACCTCAGCCCGGGAATTAGGTGTGGATCGGTCGGTGTCCCCGGAACGAAAGAGATCGAGGCCGAGCGAAGCTCGGCCTCGTCGATCACCGCAACTCGCGGATCGATGGGCATGCGCATATGACAGATCCTCACTTCGGGAGATGCCCGAAGTGGTGGATATGAGCGCGCACATTCACAATTATATTATGACCTCTTACAATGCCCCCCTTTTATGGGACACACCTTCAGCGTGAGGGCCATAAACTTACTCTCCTCCTTACAATTTGATAACGCATTTTACGGTTATGTACAAGTTAACGCCGTCCTCCCCTCATAACTTCATCAACGTACCGACGCGAGGTCCAATCATACTCACTCTCAATCGCATTCAGTCTCTCACTCATACCGATACTTTATCTATATAATTTTTCCAACGTTATCGTTATAGTGTTCGCATAGACACATCGTCACAGTGTAGTATAATTAATTTACATCGATCTCTTCCAAGATTAGCAGCGTCCACATTTACACCTCGTCAAAGTATCATACCTTACATCTAAATATTCCCATGTATAATAACTTACATATAAACACTTCATGATCAACAGTGTTCGCCTACACATCGTCAAACTTATATATAAACATTCCAATATCAACAGTGTTCGCATACACATCGTCAAGTATAATAACTTATATATAAACATTCCACTATCAACAGTATTTGCCCGTACAATGTTAGGGAGAGAACTCGAACAGATACTTTCTTGTCTACTTTTCACGGTCTTCACCTTTCCCGAGATAATACTTTCGGAGATTGAGACGGTTATATATGCCCACTTCTACCTGCTCATTCTTTGGATCAACGAGTGCGAACGCGTTTTCTCCTATTCTTCGGATTATTTTATAGGGACCCTCAAATAGGTGGAAAAACTTCCCGATCACCTTATCACAAGCGTTTGAGAGATGTTTTACTCTTAATAGGACTAAGTCCCCGACCGATAACTGAATCTTAGATTTACCTCCTTGTCTTTTACGATACTTAAAATTCTTCCTTAAATTCTCTCTAGCCATCGCGATTAGGAATTCGTGCGAGGGTTTCTCACTTGTGGGAAATTGGACGAGCTTTAGAATTTCATCTTGAACGGAATGACCGAATTGCAGTTCATACGGTGTAACTCCCGTACTCTGGTGGACCGTAACATTTAATATCTCCTCGATTTTCGGCACAAACGTAACCCATTTTGTATGTTTTTCCGCGCACAACGTTCTGAATAATCGGCCCAACTCGCGCATAACGCGTTCTGTTGGATTTGACTGCGGGTGTCTGATCGAACTATACAAAACCTTGATACCTTCGGCCTCAAGTCGCGTTTTCCATAATGCGGACGTGAATTGGCTACCGTGGTCTGATAAAATACGCTTTGGCTTTCCGAATTTGGAATAAAGATATCCATAATTTTTTTTACACACATGCGAACAGTGGCTTTTTTCATCGGATACAAACTCACATACTTTGTAAAAGCGTCTACCATAACAAATATATATTGCATTCCTGCGCGGGCCATCGGGAGAGGACCATAAAAATCTACAGTAACCAAATCATTCGGACCTTTTGACTCAATAAAATTATATTCTCCCTCCATTGATACTGTTAAATATTTTACTCGTTGACACATATCGCAATGTACTACAAAATTCTTTACTTGTGCCGACATACCTCTCCAATAATAAAATTGTTTCAGATATGTGATGGTTTTATAAACACCTGGATGACCCAATTTAGAGTGTATCTCCTTTATTAACGATCGTTGCATTTTTTTCGGTATTACAATTCTCCAGCTTTTCCTACTCCTTTCCCGATGAAATAGTATGTCGCTATATACAACAAAATCAGCATTCCCCCCCCCCCCCCTCTCATCGGAAGCATCAATGCAACACCTTATTTTTGGATCATCACGCTGCAACTCGCTCAACGCCTTCATGCCTCGAGCGAAATTGCCATCATAATGGATCGCGGCTATTATATTTAGTGATGTTTCCTCTTTATCAATTGCGGGAGAGAAACATTGATGCAACGATGAGATAACAATTTGCTCAAGATCTTCCTCCGCAAACTTTCCTTCTGGGTTTCGACTGAAAAAATCAGCTACCACGTTATCCACCCCACGACAATACACCACCGAAAAGGAGTACTGTTGCAACAACAATATCCACCGCATAATTCTACCGCTCTGAAAAGCCGCGGACTGCAAAAACGTTAGACTCTTGTGGTCCGTCACCACCTCAAAGTGCACACCCACCAAATGAACCCGGAACTTTTCTACCGAATATACAATCGCCAAGAGTTCCTTCTCTGTTGTGGTATATTTAGTCTCCGCGCGCGACAAGCATCGACTCACTATTCCAACTATACTATGATTCCCTCCCCCATCGATCTGATATAATATTCCGGCGATGCCGCGATCACTCGCGTCAGTTTGCACTCTAAAAGGAACCCCCGGGATAACGTGCCTCAGTGTTACGCTTCTATTCAGGTTTTCTTTTATCTCGTTAAACGCCAATGAATGTGCTCGGGTCCACCCCCACCTTATATCTTTCCTCAGTAACTCGCGAAGCGAGCTCACTGACGCGCTATGTCTTACATTAAATTGACGGTAGTAATTGCATACCCCCAAGAATTGTTGTAATTGTTTTTTATTTTTTGGCTCCTCGAGATTTGTAATCACTTCAAGCTTCCTCCGCTCTGGCGACACACCTTCCACTGTTATCTCAAATCCAAGGAAAGAAACACTCTTTTGAAAGAATACACATTTTGATAATTTTAATGTAAAGTTATATTCAAGAAGACGTTTAAATATTCTTTCTAGAACCATTAGGTGTTCCTTGAAGGTTTTGGTTCCAATTACTACGTCATCAATATACTTAGATATAAATTCGTTAAACTCGTCCCCCAACGCGTTGCTCAATGCCCTTATAAAACCGCTACCGGCAGTCTTTAATCCAAACGGAATTCTACAATATAAATATGTTTTGAAATCAAATAAGAACGCAGTGAACGGTCGCGACGATTCTTCCAATGGCACTTGCCAATATCCGTGAGTCAAATCTATCTTCGAGAACCATTTAGCGCCATGATACTTTTGCGTTAATTCATTTATTAGCGGTGGTGATTCTTGATCGTCCTCGATTACTTCGTTTATGCCTCTCGCGTCCAAACAAACCCTAACACTACCATCTTCTTTTTTTACGATTCTTATCGGATTACAATACGGACTAATTCCCCTTTCAATAACCCCATCTTCGATCATTTTCTCGATTGCTTTTATCGTCGGCTCGCGTAACGCATACGGAACAGGATAATTATGGCGAATTCTCGGTTGACGGATGCCGGGCTTTAGTTTTATGCGATGTTCATATCCCTTCGCGCAGCCTGGCTTGTCCGAAAAAAGTGAACGAAAATCTTCTAATATTTCGCGAAAAATATGTTTTTGGGCGTTGTCAAGTAATGTCATTTCACACGCGATCTCTATCGGGTCCACCGGTACACCTTGCCTACACTCCGTTTTCTTCTCAGCTAGAGGAGCGTTATTAAATATATTATTATCCCCTATATCAATACCATCACATATCTCATCACATACATCATTATTATTACATATATTATTGCCGTCGCATATTTCATTATTATATTCTCCTTCCTTTGTGCCAATTCTTGTATAATTGTTTCTTTATCATTTTCTTCAACCCGGTCGCTCCTAATCACTTCCGTTATCGTCTCCTCATTTATCTTATTACAACTTAGTTCTCCCCCCCTATTTTCCTTTTGCGTTACCTCACTTGAACTAATCGCGTTATTTGTTATTTGGTCCTTCTCCCCTTTCGCGTCTAATTCACATATCTCTATCACATATACATACACCGTATCGTTTCTTTGAGTACATACGAGTGTTTCCATCGCGTCCCGCCCGAACATTACCGACGAATTCGCCAACCGTCGTCCTTGTATTTCTATACAATTTTGTTTATAATCCATGATCACTTTATTCCTCGATAGCCAATTGTGACCCAAAATCAAGTTTGATGTTAAATAAGGTACAACTAGAAAAGAATCCTCGACCGTGATATCCTCGATTTTTATTTGAATGAAAATCTGGCGTTTAATTGGTGTAGACTTTTTCCCGATCGCGGTCGAGACCACCAGGTTTGTCACGGGCAATTCTCTCACTCCGTTTTGTGACACTATTTCATTATAAAACGACTCCGACACCGCCGATACCTGACTACCCGAATCGAGCAATGCCATCATTTGTTGATTATGTATACTAACTCGTATATGTGGACATTTAGCCAATAAATTAAGACTATCGCCATTATCTTGGTCCTTTTCCCCTTCAATTCCGCTAGCCAATTCACTCACAAAATCAAAGTCACAACGATGCGATGATGGACCGGTTCTCAACGCACCGACTTCTAGTTTAAATTGCCGTTATTCGATTCATTATTATTATTAGCCCTTGTGTCATAGCCATAATTTTGATATCTATTCGCTTGTGTATTCGATGGCGGAGGAAAACGCGTATCTGGCAATCTGAAATCCCGCGAACCATCTCGACCACCCCTTCGATAACTCGAATAATAACCGTTCTCATTCCGGTAACTATTGTGAAGTCGGCCGTGTCGATATCCGTCTCTATTGTATCCCCGATATCCTTCACACGGCATTGATCCATGAGTGTTTATTTGTCGTATTTTCGGACTCGCGTATCTCTGTTGATTACCGTTTTTATATTCGCGCTCCTTTTCCCTTCGAATTCCATCAAGATTCGCTAACGTTTGAACGATTAAATTCGCATCGTTGTAGTTAATAGTTACTAACGTTTCTTTGATCCAAATAGGATATTGTTGAATAATTTTATAGTTAATTTCATAATCAGACAATTTTGGAATAAAGTATTTCGATTCTTTAAGTTGACGATAGTAATACGTTTGCAACGAATCCTTGCCCGAATCGTAACGTCTTTCCATCCACGAGTTCTTAAATTGTACTCTAGTCGGCACGGAGTAGAATTCCTCGAGAAACCGTTCTTTAAATTCATCATAATTTTGAATGTCATTCCGCAAATCCATCCATAAGCTCGCCCTTCCCTCTAATGCATGCTCAACAATTAATAATTTCCGATCCTCTTTAATATTTTTTGTTTTAAAAAATTTCTCTAACCCTTCCACGAATTCCATCGGATTTGATGTAAGTTCGTCCCTAAATTTCGGCATCTTAATATCTAAGTTAAAATTTTGTACGTTACTGATTAACGTCGCAATCTCCTCAGCATTTACGTGGTTTCGGCTTCCTTCGTTGTTAAGAGCCTGGTGAAGGACATCTCGCTGTTGATATTGCTGTTCTGCGTTCAACGTTCGCATAGCCTCAAGGTCTCGTCGCGCCCGCTCTAATTCTTCACGTAATCTGTTCAAGTTCTCCCGGTCCTGTTCTCTCGTGTCATCTCCATTACTTCCGTCCGTATTAATAAGTCGATCTTCCATGATCGGCATTTTGTATGTCCGTTTATTTTTTCCTGAGAAAGTATAACTAGTAAATTTCTGCTTCGCTTTTCTACCAGATTTTGTTAAATAAATATGTGTCTCATCCTCAGCCATTCACACTCGAATCACACTCCTACCACCGACAAATAAACCATCGCGATAATCGTCGTACTTTCGTTTATATCAGTTCACGATATTCCTAAGCATTTACTTAGAAAATCGTGCCCCACGTTGGGCGCCAATTGTAAGATCTTTCTTTGATTCAACCTTACTTAAACATGAAACCAGATGACTCAATTCACTAAAAGGGACATGCATTATACGACTGAAACATTCGTTTGGTTATAACCGCATCTTTACTTAAAATTCCGGTGGCTACAATTATATTTCTGC
The DNA here is from genome assembly GCA_035220575.1 of Temnothorax rugatulus. Classification (NCBI taxonomy): domain Eukaryota; kingdom Metazoa; phylum Arthropoda; class Insecta; order Hymenoptera; family Formicidae; genus Temnothorax; species Temnothorax rugatulus. The sequence goes on from JASTWL010001165.1 coordinate 13,213, forward strand.
GGATACCGCTTCGCTACACACGCTCGTTCATACACACACACTCACACTCGCTCAATACATCCCCTCACTCGCTCTTAAGTGTAATTAGAAGTGGCACCATGCATATAGACTAATCATTGCATGGTGCTCGAGTCAATACAACAGTATACGTGCCGGTTACAATGTACTCATCTTTATCGTATACTAGCGTGTGTCTTTCCCTCGGTGGCTCTCTCACCTGCTCCGGGGACTTTCTTCCTTCCTTCTCCTCCAGATCTTATTCTGGTATGCAGTCCGGGCCGGGATCAAGATTGCCGATCGGATGACTCCAATTTACCTCAGCCCGGGAATTAGGTGTGGATCGGTCGGTGTCCCCGGAACGAAAGAGATCGAGGCCGAGCGAAGCTCGGCCTCGTCGATCACCGCAACTCGCGGATCGATGGGCATGCGCATATGACAGATCCTCACTTCGGGAGATGCCCGAAGTGGTGGATATGAGCGCGCACATTCACAATTATATTATGACCTCTTACAACGTAATGAATTTTGTGTTATGCCATAAAAAGACTTGCAGCAATCAAGTATGTATTTTTCTAGTTGGTCCTCTTGTTCTTTATTAAATACCGCGTGCCGACCTCTTTTTGGTGTCTTCAATTCGTTTTGTTTTAGTTGCGTAAATAATGTTGTTTTTGGTACTGAGTATTTGGTAGCAGCTTGGCCCAATGTGAGCTTTTTACTTTTAACATCTTCGATTGCATGGCGAAGATTTTCAATTTGGTATTTTGGTTCAGTCTTTTGTACGTAAATTCGAGGCATCTGAAACAATTTGTAAAGTTTAAACATTTTTACACAATCAACCAGCAGCACTATGGGTAATTAAGAACGCAAGGGGTAATTGGGAACGTTCCCAATTACCCACCTGACGCCGTTCCCAATTGCCCGAAGTAATCAATATACATCAAAATAGCCGCCACTCTCAACAGCACTTTTGGTTAACTTCAATTTACGTGGGATTTGAAAACAGATAGTGCGTGCATGATAGTAACAAAATATGGTGTCTTTGAACTCAAAAATATGATACTTACATCTATTATAACAGACGACAAAAATTATATCAAAAATACAAAAAAAATTGTTCGACTTACCGTGACAGCACGCGTGCGTCCTTTCACTCTCACTGTCGCGTACGCAATGAGAGGCGCTGCATGCAGCTGTTGAATAGGTTCGGGACGGTGTAGTGCGGGGGGATGTATTATTTATCTAGCTGTTCCCAATTACCCGCCGTTCTCAATTCCCCCACTCTCCCCTACTTGGGATTACCTCGCACAAATCATGGTGCGATTTATCAACATCAAACTTACAATCAATCTATAATGACTATAATGACGCTTCCCGTTATCGTGGAAAGCGCTACGCGGAAAGAAAAACTTTATTCGATCTTACCCTAATGGTTTTCGACACGTCGTTGACACCACCTGCTGTTAGAGGATGCAGCGTTCCTGGGAACGAAGTACGATCCGAACAAAAGCGGATTCGGATCAAACAAACTCTACCGTTTATCTTCGTTAATTTTACGACACTGTCAGTCAGACAGATACTGGCTTTAGCAATGACGACATGCGACTGCCGAAGAACGACGCGTTTTAAAGGTGGAAAACGCTTGTTCTCGCTCGCGAGAAGCACAACAATAATATTCCCCTGTTTATATTTGAATGATAACACCTAATGGGATTCCCGTGCTGATAGGTACCCAGGTAGCAAGCACATGTCATTTTGACGTCAAATACTAGTCATGTTTGTACAAATGACGTCAAATGACCAAAAAGCGACTATGTCTTTAAAAATGACATTATACTGACGTCATTCCATAACGTCATTATGACGTCTATTTTTAGTCATTTTGGTCTATGACATCGGCGACTAATAATCGACGTTTATAAGACGTCATTTTTTAGACCATCTAAAGACGTCATTTTAAAGACGTCTTAAAGTCGTCCAAATAAGGTCTTTTTGTAATATAACTATTTTTACTTCTTAATATTGTATAATAAAGTAATAATAAAATAAAAACCACAAAATTAACTACAATATGTTTGTTTCGCAACTTTATGATTGAAGTGGCGAATTTATGGTATAAGTATGGATGTAGTTGCGTGTGATTATAGTTTTATAATAATTATATTTCATGCAGTGTTATAACTATCAAGAAGATTATCATTACAAGATTTTTGAACACGTTAAAGATGTACCTGTTATAGACAAGTACAGTTAATAAGGAAGCATCAGGGTGAGAAGATCGTCACTGTCCACTGGATCATCGAAGTCAAGCGACACGGGCGCGGTACGGTACTAGGATGGGTGACCGCCTTGAGAGCATGTAACGAAACAGTTAAAGAAGCTTTTTTTTTTTTTTTTTTTTTTTTTTAGGTAAAGAAAAAGAACATTTTTAAATAAACGTTTATTAAGTAGACATTTTAACATTATAATTTCATAAAAAAAACATTTCTAGAAACCGGTATGTCGTACAATGGACCTATTTTTGCCGTCAATAAGACGTCAGAAGATGACGTCAATTGTCTGTGACATTAGACCGTCATTTTAACGTCATTATGCCGTCAGTTAGTGACGTCAGGAATGGTCAGTAACTGACCAAAATTTGACGTCAAAATGACTTATGTTAATGGCTTCTAAATTATCGGCATATGGTTACAGCCTCTATAAATCAGCCTTAACAGATCGGTCCTAGGGTACAAGGCGGTCAGCGATAGGATTTTAATACTAAAAATCAATGCACACCCACTGAACATCAACATTATACAAGTGTATGCCCCAACGGCGGAGTCGACAGAGGAAGCCATCGAAACATTCTACGAACAGCTAGAAAATACTATAAACAACCTTCCCAGAGGCGAAATTCTTGTTGTGATGGGGGATGTGAACGCGAAAATTGGACGTACAACTGTGGTAGACCAGCAACTCAGAGAAGTGTTGGGACGCTTTGGCATGGGAACCAGAAATGACCGAGGAGACCGAATGCTTCAGTTCTGCCAGGAACACAACTTAACAATAGCCAACACATTGTTCCAACATCATATCAGAAGACTATACACATGGAGGTCGCCCGGCGACAGATACAGGAACCAAATAGACTACATCATGGTCGGATCACGATGGAAATCCTCCATCCTAAACTGCAAAACTTATCCCGGTGCTGACTGCAGAACTGACCACCAGCTACTAGTAATGAAGTTCAGACTGCGCCTGAAAAACATCCGCCAACCACAGAAAGTAATAGCAATCAATGATGCTAATAAGGAACTATTCCAACAAGAAGTCCAGAAAAAATTGGCCACCAACACAGCGGGTATTATAAACACACAAGACCCGAACCAAGAATGGGAGGAACTCAAAAAAATTATTAAAACAGCCTCGGAAACAATCCAATGCAAAAACCGCCCTAATAGATCCAACAAATTCTGGATAACGCAACGCACCCTCGTCATTATCGAGGATCGGAAAGAATTAAAAAAGAAAGGACTAAAAACACAGGCAGCAAGGGATACGTATAAAGCTGTATGCAGAAGAATACAAAGAGAATGCAGACAAGACAAAAACGAATACATAAAGAAAATCTGCAGAGAAATCGAAGAGCACCAAAACTCCAACGACACCCGCGATCTATACAAGAAAGTTCGTGAACTAACACGAAAATTCACTCCGAGGACAGCGGCCATCGAGGACAAAAGCGACAAGATTCTATGGGAAGGCAAAGACATAGTAGAACGCTGGAGGCAGTACTGCGAAGAACTGTACAAAGAAGATACGGTAGCAGAAAACGGGGAACAAGCGATAAAGATGACAAACGAGCGGGAACCACCAATACTGAAAAGTGAAGTGGAAGAGGCCATAACTCATCTTAAACCAAATAAAGCACCCGGCTTGGACGAAGTTTCCGCCGAAAAGATAAAGTTGCTAGGAGACGAGGGCATCAGGATAATTCATGACATTTGCAATAAAGTCTGGCAATCGGGCCAGTGGCCTAAGGATTGGGCCAAATCTGCCGTAATACCCATCCATAAAAAGGGGTCCACACGAAAGTGCCAAAACTATCGCACAATATCTCTGATATCCCATGCCAGCAAGGTACTACTAAGAATAATCGACCGTAGATTGCAGCAGTATCTGTCTCACCAAATCTCTCCTGAACAAGCCGGATTCGTTAAAGGCAGAGGAACCAGAGATCAAATATTTCACATCCGCCAACTGATAGAAAAAGCACGCGAATTTAATACGCCTATGTTCCTGTGCTTCATAGACTACAAGAAAGCGTTCGACTGTGTAAGATGGAAAGACCTATGGAAAGTGCTTAGAGAGATGGGAGTCCCGGTTCATTTAGTGACCCTGATAAGCAATTTGTACAAGGAGAGTGCGGCTGTCATTAAGCTGGAGAACAAAAAATCGAAACCCTTTAAAACACATAAAGGGGTGCGGCAGGGCTGCATATTGTCACCCAGGTTATTCAACGTCTACGGCGAATATATAATGAGACGCGCCCTGGAAGGAAACAACGGGGGAATAATAATCAACGGCAAAAACTTGAATAATCTCCGATACGCTGATGACACCACACGGAAAAAATTTTGGGGCAGTTGCTGACGTAATTGCGATTGTTGCAGCGCAAACCGCAGATGAGTTTCGCGTTCACGATTAGAAACAAATGCTCTCTTTTTTTGGGACAGCTGCTCTCCCAAACTGCGACGACTGCGATCTGAAAGCGTTGGTAATGCAGTTGGATAATCTGCATTACCAACGCTTTCAGATCGCAGTCGTCGCAGTTTGGGAGAGCAGCTGTCCCAAAAAAAGAGAGCATTTGTTTCTAATCGTGAACGCGAAACTCATCTGCGGTTTGCGCTGCAACAATCGCAAAATTTTTTCCGTGCACCTTAATAGCAAAAAACGAAGAGGAACTGACCAAAATGCTGGAATTAGTTACCAAGGAAAGCAAGGAAGTAGGTCGACATATCAACCTGGAGAAGACCAAACTCATAGTGATTGACAGGGGCAACACGATACAACGGAACAATGTACGCCCAGACATGGAAACGGTCAATGAGTTCATCTACTTGGGATCCTTAATCTCCAACATAGGAGGAAGCGAAGCAGAGATAAGAAGGCGTATAGCAATATCGCGAACAGCCATGACGAACCTCAGGAGAATATGGGTAGACAAACAAATAACAATAAACACAAAGATAGCCCTGGTGAGATCCCTGGTGTTCTCTATATTCTCATACGGAGCGGAGACATGGACCATCAAGGCGGCGGACAGGCACCGCATAGATGCGTTTGAAATGTGGTGCTGGAGACGATGCTGGGCATCCCTTGGACGGCAAGAAGAACGAACCTGTCAATTCTTAATGAGCTGAACATCACCGACCGACTGTCCACTATTTGCCGCAGACGAGTTCTCCAGTACTTTGGTCATATCACACGTAGAAACCAGGACAATCTTGAAAAACTGATTGTACAGGGGAAAGTTGAGGGGAAGAGACCAAGAGGCCGTTCTCCATCGCGCTGGCTGGATCAAATAAAGGATATCACAGGCCAACCACTACAAAAGAATCTCCGAGAAGCGGAAGACCGCCATTGTTGGAAGACGGTGGTTCGCCACTGTACATGACCATGTCACGACTCTTCAGACATGAAGATACGACGAGAAAGAAGAATATACAATGTATATACATTTTATATACATGATTTGAATATACATTATGGTACATAATATGTATATCCATTTCATATACATGATTTGAATATACATTATGGTACATAATATGCATATCCATTAATGTATTTCGTATGTATATACAGCGCACAATATTAAATGTATATACATTTCATATACATGATTTGAATATACATTATGTAACATAATATGTATATTCATCAATGTATTTTGTATGTATATATAGCGCACAATATTGAATGTATATACATTTCATATACATGATTTGAATATACATTATGTAACATAATATGTATATTCATCAATGTATTTTGTATGTACATACAGCGCACAATATTAAATGTATATACATTTCATATATATGATTGTAGGGACACCCGTTACGAGTACCGACAAGCGCGTGACGCGTTCGGACACACGAGCGTCGAGGCAGGCAGTCGGGGCTTTTCGCGAAAACTCGGCGAAGTAGAACAGGAGAAGTAGGGAGAGCGCGTGAGAGGCCGGCGAGGAGATAGGCGAGAGAGATAAGACGGCAGTCACGGCGAACAGTTCCCTTTTGTAACACGTATCTATATTCTAAAATATATCCACCGTTATTGAACATGCATGCACCGTTTTTTCACCCAAATCCCACATCTTTTGGGGGCTCAGCCGGGATGTGAAAAGACAAGTGCGTGGACGTGAAAGGTGAAATTGTACGACGAAAACTCCGAATTCGTGTCTGACCACGTGTCCGGCACGATGGAAGCAGCAAGACGGAGGACGAAAAGAAGGAGCCGTTAAGTAACGCCGAAGACGAAGACGAGAAGAAGAAAGACAAAGTATCGAGCGGCGAAGCGACGGGTTAGGCTGCGGAACTACACGGACAATTTCCTGTAACGCCGAAGACGAGGGAAGGTAGAACGAAAGGGAAAAGAGTGAAAGGATTTGCAACACGTGCGAGGTGTAGTCTCACCGGACGGTTCAAGAGTTTGAAGAAAAGCGGAGACGGCCATCTTGCTGCAAAGAGGCCAGATCAAAGAAACGGCGAAATTATCGGCGGACAAAAAAAGAAGACGTGCGCTGAGTCAACAGCCGCGGAAAACGAACGTCTCCGGCAAGAAATCGAGCGGCTGAAACAAACGCAGGCAGCCATGACAGCACAACAGGTATTACCGCAGAGCGCCATTGGCCCCTCCCCAAATCAAATACAATTTCGAGACGTCGAAAGCACGATACTAAAATTCAAAGGCGACGATATCTCTCTATCGATCGATCAGTGGATAGAACATATCGAAGAAGACGTGGCGCTGTATAATTGGAATTCGCTGCAAACATTAGTTTTCGCGAAAAAATCCCTCGCAGGCGTTGCAAAATTGTGGCTCGAATTTCAGGAAAATTTCCAATCATGGCAAGACCTGAAGAGGGCATTTAAGGACGAATTTAAGACGAGAGTGGACAGCTGGGAGATACATCAGCTCCTCACGAAGCGTCACAAACTCGCGACCGAAACGTACCAGGAGTATATCTTGCACATGCGCAAAATCGGTAAGCGAGGAAATTTATCGGAGCCCGAAATCATTCAATACGTAATCGATGGTATACAAGACTACGAATCAAACAAAACCATTCTTTACGGCGCTAAAACGTATGCTGAATTTAAAGACAAAATGGTGTACTACGAGGCAATCAAAAGTAAAGTCGGTAAAGGAGGTCGCGAGAAGCCGGCGGCCAAGACGACGAGCGGCCATGAGTCAGCGACGAAAGGGGCGAGCAACACGGGACCAGCAGCGAAGGAAGCTTCCACTACCCCCACGCCGCGGTGTTACAACTGCGGGGAGACCGGACATCTCAGCCGAAACTGCGAACATAAAGAGAGCGGAGCCAAATGCTTCAAATGCAACGAGTTTGGACACATTTCTCGCAATTGTACCAAACCCGGAGCACGAGGCCCGAACACACGAGGCACGAATCAGCCGGAAAAGACGAGCGGAACGACAGCGAGTACCAGCCAAGTCCTGTGCGTGGGCGCAGGGCTCAACAGAGTCTACAAAACCATCCGAATCGGGGAGAAGGACGTCACCAGTCGCGTGGACACAGCGAGCGACTACCATCTGATGCGCGTGGAGTATTTAGAACTGGGTTCACCAAACTACGATCCGGAAACCGAGGCTCTGAAGGGGCCAAAGAACGTGAAGATCCGCACCATAGGCCGCTGCGAAATCGACACGGTGGTCGATAAAGTAAACTATCCACTTACCTACCACATTGTCAACATCGACGACATTCCAGATCGCGTCATGATCGGTAGCGAAATATTAGACGTAGCCGAATTGCATATAAAAAAGAACGAGACGAAAGTAATAAAATTATCTAAGGGGAAAATTCGATTCTCAACATAGAAGTAAAAAACGAAACAAAAACGGAGATCGGGTTAGACGTGAGCGTCGCATGTCGTAACGAAGTAAAAAGATTAGTAGATTCTTACAAACCGAATAAAACGATAGAGTCGCCGATAAAATTAAAGATTATTTTGAAAGATGAAAAGCCAATCTGGCAAGGTCCGCGGAGACTTACAGAACGGGAAAAGCACGAAGTAGACGAACAAATCGGAAATTGGCTTGAGACAGGAATAATTAAACCGAGTTATTCAGAATTCGCGAGTCCGATAGTAGTTGCGCGCAAGAAAAACGGCGGAGCCAGAGTGTGCATAGATTTTCGAAATTTAAACAAAAAATCGTGCGAGATCACTTTCCGTTGCCAATAATCGACGAGCATATAGACAAGCTGGTGAACGCGCGGGTCTTTAGCACGCTAGATTTACGAAACGGATTTTTTCACGTGCGTGTAGACGAAGAAAGTCAAAAATATACGTCGTTCGTAACGCCGTCGGGACAATATGAGTTTCTCAGAGCTCCATTCGGTCTCTGCACATCGCTCACAGTATTTCAGCGATTTATTGTACACGCGTTCGTGAATTGATCAAAGAAGAAATTGTTTGCGCATACTTGGACGATCTTGTAATTCCCGCGATAGACGAAAACGACGCCGTAGCTAAATTAAAGCGAGTATTAGAAGTTGCAGCGAGTAACGGACTTGAGATCAATTGGGGAAAATGTCAATTACTTTGCCGAACAATCGAATATCTAGGATACGTTGTAGAGAACGGCACGATCAAGCCGTCGCCGAATAAGACGTTAGCTCTAGTCAATTTTCCGAAACCAAAGACTATCAAGCAAATACAGAGTTTTCTAGGTTTGGCAGGCCACTTCCGAAAATTTATCGGAGGATATGCGAACATCGTGAGGCCGCTAACCGATGCATTGAAAGGTGGACGACAAGGCGCAATCACGCTGGACGACGACCAATGCGAAGTATTCAAGAAGCTGAAGCAAATACTCACGGAGCCGCCCGTCTTGCGTATTTACAACCCGAAATACGAAACAGAATTGCACACGGACGCCTCTCAAGAAGGATACGGAGCAATTCTCTTGCAACGCTGTCCAGACGATCGGCAGCTGCATCCAGTGCAGTATATGAGTTTCAAGACGACCGACGCAGAAAGAAATTATGCGAGCTACGACCTGGAGGTCCTAGCGGTGATAAAGGCTCTACGCAAATTTCGTGTATACTTACATGGGATATCTTTCAAAATCGTTACAGATTGCTCAGCCTTCGAGAGGACGATGGAGAAGAAAGACATGATCCCGCGTGTGGCTCAATGGAGCATGTTTCTCACGGAATTCGACTACACGATTGAGCATCGGCCAGGCAAGAGGATGATGCACGTCGACGCGTTGAGCCGATATCCCGGAGTATACGCAATACGAAACGACTTTATCGAACGACTTAAAAGGGCGCAAGAGACGGACGAACGAGTAAGATTGATACGACAGGCACTGTTGACCGGAAGCTACAAAGGCTACGTCGTCGAGCATGACCTTCTGTATAAGACGAGCGAGACCGATAAACTATTGGTCAAACCGAAGGAAATGCAAACCGAGGTCATACAGCGAGCCCACGAGATCGGACATTTTGGCGTTCCGAGAGCTTGATCTCTGACAAGTACTGGATCGACAAACTACGAGAGAAAATCGAATTCCATATACAGAATTGCATTCCGTGCATTCTAGGATCAAAAAAAGGAGAAAACCCGAGGGAGGTAAATCTGAAGGAGAGCTCCCTCCTCACCGATTTCGCTGAATTTAGGCTTAATCGACGCGTTTTTGCACAAAACGAACTAATCTGGCAGAAAAAAGCCCCGCTCTGCCCCGCGAAGCGAGATATTAACTGTTAAAGTTGACGACTATCAGGTTATGAGACCTGTCATACCGACGCGATGTAGCGACTGCGGACATGCTCCGCGACCACATGCGCGCATGTCCCGTGGTCACGTGATGTACTTGAGCGCTCAACCTCAATGACATATCATATATTGTTCTGTGCAATTCCAAAATATTTATAATGCCATATTCAGTAGAGCAATTAAATAGTAATCCGTGGCTAGCGGTTCAGGATGTTGTTGGCGATGCAAAAACATGGCCCAAATTCATCCGAAAAATGTTTTGGGATAAAAATCTGAAAGATCACAATAGAATGATCCTTGTCAATTTTTCATATCTAAATGCAGTATCCGAAGATTTTTTGCACGATATATTAACTTTTACGTTGAAAAATGCATATACAGCGGAAAGGAAGCGCAATATTAAGGATAGATTTAGCTATTTAAATCACGAGGTAATTGGTTTAATTTCAATTGATAACTATATATCAAATAAGTATTAATTATGTTTTTTATAATTTGTAGCAATTCGGACATATTCGACACAGCCGTGTATACAGTTATCACGTTTATTTTAAGGAAATGTTAGATCTCAACTTTAATCCAATTAATAAATAATAAAATTTAATATATTGTTTTCAAGTTTGTGGTTTTGATTACAACAGAGAATATTTTGGAACACAAATTATTTCTGTTACAGATATTAAGCGTTGAAGTTAACGAAACAGAAATAAAATTGTTAAAGCAGAGAATAGTTGGTATATGAAAAGTTCATATTTACATGTACTTTTCATATACCAACTATTCTCTGCTTTAACAAATTATTTCTGTTACAAATATTAAGCGACTAAGTTAACGAAACATAAATAATTTGTTAAAGCAGAGAATAGTTGGTATATGAAAAGTACACATAATATTTACTTTCATATATCAACTATTCTCTGCTTTACAAATTATTTATGTTACAGATATTAAGTGTTGAAGTTAACGAAACAGAAATAAAATTGTTAAAGCAGAGAATAGTTGGTATATGAAAAGTACACATAAATAGTACTTTTCATATATCAACTATCTCTGCTTTAACAAATTATTTATGTTACAGATATTAAGCGTTGAGGTTAACGAAACACAGTAATATGATTATTAATGGATATATCGAGCCTTATTTAATAAAAGAAATACAGTGTCCAATAATATTCTCTTTACTTATTTAATCAAGCATCATTTAATTGCTAAAGAAATACAGTGTTCAAAATGTGGTAATAAATTAATAATTTGATACAATAAGCTCAGATTTCGATGCCGAAAAACATATTATGAAAGAATTCCAGCAAAAAAAGATGTAAAAAACAATGTATGTTTCAAAACAAGTGTAAATGGATACGTGGTTTAGCAAATATTCATTTTAAGTTGTAGCACTTGTAGAAGCCTCCGGCTCTGAGATATCTGCTTCATCATGGATCGTCGGTGGATACAGTTCCGCAATGGTACAGAAAAAACTGCTCAAACGGTCTTCGTAATCATGAACGCGTTTGAAGAGATGTTCTGCTAAATATCCCACTAAGTGTGAAGTACGTGTTCCGTACCGTGGGATATTAGCTCTTACCTCTCTCCAAACGCGTTCTATGTGCTGAGTGTGGGCTCCTAAAAATTAAAATAACTGTCAATACATTTATGCAACATTTCTTTATTTTTTTTATCTTAAATATATTATAGTTAAACCCAAACATTTGTAAAGCTATTTAAAGTTTATATTTACCGGTATCTGGGTCAACGAAATTTATGGAATGATTAACTGTCAGATGTTGGAAGCCTTCATTGTTTAAACAATTGTACTTCCAACAATCTGACATTATCGTCGTCCCAGGCAGGGTTGCAAATAATTAAATCAATTTCTGATTTAATTTAAAAATAATTCATAAATCAATTTTGAATTATTAATTATTGTAAACTTTAAATCATAATTAAAATTTGATTTGTAAATTACATAGACTTTAATTCACAAATCAATTTTGATTCGTGAATTACAAAAGCTTTAAATCATAAATCAATTTTGATTTGTGAATTGCACCGGCTTTAATTCATAATTCAAATTTGATTTGTGAATTACACAGGCTTCAATTCACAAATCAATTTTGATTTGTGAATTACGCAGGCTCGAATTCATAAATCAAATTTGATTCGTGAATTACACAGGCTTTAATTCACAAATCAATTTTTATTTGTGAATTACACAGGCTTTAATTCACAAATCAATTTTGATTTGTGAATTACACAGGCTTTAAATCATAAATCAATTTTGATTTGTGAATTAAGCAGTATTTAATTCACAAATCAAATTTGATTCGTGAATTACACAGGCTTTAATTCACAAATCAATTTTTATTTGTGAATTACACAGCCTTTAATTCACAAATCAATTTTTATTTGTGAATTACACAGGCTTTAATTCACAAATCAATTTTGATTTGTGAATTACACAGGCTTTAATTCACAAATCAATTTTTATTTGAGAATTACGCAGGCTCGAATTCATAAATCAATTTTGATTTGTGAATTACACAGGCTTTAAATCACAAATCAATTTTTATTTGTGAATTACGCAGACTTGAATTCATAAATCAATTTTTCAAAAGACGTAGAAATTAATTATATCGAAATAGTAAATTAAAAATTGATTGAATAAAGGAATCTTATATTATTTCAAGTAATCGATATTAATAATTCGTATTTTAAAGGATAGAACTTGGAAATCAGATAATGACCTTAAATCATAAACAGATGTCTTAAAACTAAGACACAATTATACATATATTAGTAAATCGTCTCTATTTAGAGTTCCGGAGAATATCAAAAATATAATAAAGACATCTAATTGAATAATTGCAAATATTATTTAATAGATTAGTAGTAAATATTTATGGAGAGAGATCGATCTTTTACTGTGACTTTAACATGGTTAATCAACGCTCTGATATTACTAACATTAAGACGTGCAATAATATATCGAGATGAAGAAGAAAGTAACAATTAATATGAAATCGAAAACTTATTATTCAATTAAAACTTTAGATATGTAACGTTATCGTGGAAACTCTATCCAGTGATAATTTGCGAGTCATTTGCCCACAATATTACTTTGTAACTTTGATGACGGTATTCCTGTGTGCCAATGGAGTCGTTGTTATATCGATTGCTTTTATTTATGTTGTAATAAATGCCAATTTTGCAATAAACGCCTTATATTCAGCTATATTGTTTATATTTGTGAAATTATTTGTCGGCGAGATATTTAGTCGCGAGATACTTTGTCGGTGAGACATTTTGTCCGAGATATTTTGTCGGATATATTTTGTCCGATATCAATTGTTACGCAGCCTTTATTTCATATCACAAATTTATTATCGTAGTCATGTAATAATGAAAACGGAGAGAAAGAGGCTGTTTAAAGAAATAATTAACAACCAAATTTCTCTATAAATTTGTATTTTCTTATATTGAAAAATATGCACATAGTCTCACAACTTACATAACATTATGTAAAATAGATTAAAGATAATATTGCAAGTAAATACATATATATATATATATATATATATATATATATATATAATATTACAAATATTTACATAGATACACATTATTTAATATTGTGTATTGTTGTAATTATTAATTATGTTGTCCTTTTATGTTTATTTGTATACTTTTATATTGATTTAAAAAATATATTGCTTTTTACACCTAAGTGATACGAATTGCAAAATTCCAAACGATCTTTAATCAAAAATATATTTTCGAAGGTTCTGTCCAAAACCTGAAACGTGGGAATTTACAAGTTACGCATGGTTTAGTATTCCAGTTATTTTTTTTTAAGTAATAAGACATGCAAGTTTCGATTTATAGTATCTTCGTCCTTCTAAATCAATAAAAATAAAATCATTATGAAAAAGGGATTGTAGAATGGTTATCATTTTTTTATGCAAGGAAAATGGCGAATACTCTGCCAAGGAAGGTAAAAAAATTTATTTTACATAATTTTTATTTTGGAAAACGGATTAAAGTTAGAAATTATTATGAAAAAGGGATTAAAGAATAGTTATACATTACTTTTTTTATATGCAAGGAAATGGCGAATACTCTGCCAAGGAAAGTCAAAAAATTTTCAGTTTCCATAATTTTTATTTTGGAAATTTTTTTATTTGGATTATTATTATGAAAGAAAGGGATTAAAGAATGGTTATTACTTTTTTGCAAGGAAGGAAAATTGCGAATTCTCTGCCAAAGAAAGTAAAAAATTTCATTTTGGACAACGAATTAAGGTTGAAAGTTATTATGAAAAAAAAAAGGAATTGAAGAATGGTTATTATTTTTTTTTAGCATGCAAGAAAGCTGGCGAATACTCTGCCATGTTTAAAGCTTTACAAAGTATTGTTGTTACAAACATGCTTATTCATAAATATTTCTTTTTTGAATTTGCCTTGTATAATACCCGCTTTTCAAACTGTGAATCTGATAATCTATTAAATTTTGGTAAATTAAGTAAAGTTGCATATGAAAAAAAGCCTTTCTACTGGTGCTGAGGACGGCAATGCAGTATTGTATTTATAAATAAGTTTTTGACCAAAGGAAATTTTTCCAGAAGATCGAATGAGGTCGACGTTTCATTAAAATACCTCATTAATTCATTTTCTTCTTGTCCTTGTGGAACAAATGCCGTAGTAAGAAACGAATCCAAATTGTTTTCGCCAAAATCGAAGAAATCATCATTAGCATCTTGTGATTGTGGAGCGACTGGTTGTTCCTCTCTGGCGGGTCTCATAATATTATGTGCCAACTCTTTCACTCTTTCTTTAGCACCTGCTTTTAAAGCAGACATCCAAGATATTTTAAATCTTGGATGTGTAAATGCAGCTATTGCTGCAAATTCGCCCTTGCCTTCAATATTGAAATATTCACAGAATCTTCTTTCTAATTTATTTTTTAAGTTTTCAACTAATGGTCTGCATATTTCAAGGTTACTGCCTTGTACTAATAATTCCCATTTTTTTCTAATACTCAGCAGTGATGGTAAAAGATAACCGTAATGACAATACTGTTCTCCTTGTAATACATCAATCGCTGTCGCCAGAGGTTTACACCATTGCAAATATTCTGTGATGTATTCAAAATCCTGATCCCGTAATGGCCTTGTAGTCTGTATGATACTTCGAACTTCGGAACTCATTATTTTTCCTCTTAATGAATGTATCTGTTTTAACGCATCATATAAAGAATTCCACCTTGTTGGAACCGGTTTTTTCAAACTGCATCTAATAAATTTTCTTAACTCTTCTCGTTTTTTTGGTGAGTTTAAGCATTTCCACAGATCTTGACATCTATCCACTATGGCACTTCTATGAGCTGTTTCAATTCTTGGACATTCATTTATCGCGTTTATAGTGTCTGTAGTCGCAATCAAACTTAACGTGTGACTAGCACATCGGAAATGACTAGATAGCATTGGAATAGCTGAGATTTTATCATTAGAAGTTATAATACTTTCACTGTCTGTCATCCTATATTCATAATCAAATTCATCGTTATCAACATTTTGTGCGGCTGCTTCTGCAGCATCCATAACCACTTCATTGTTTTCATTAGATACATTTTCAGTGTCTGCAGAGGTACTTGCATTTGCACTTGCACTTGCTTGAGCCAAATTTTCACCACTCGATTTATCACTTTCTGCAACATAAAGATATAAGATTTGTATGATTACAATGTACACATGATGTGTATATGTGCGTGTGTGTGTGTATATTATGTTCATAATACATGATATATGTTATACGATTTATCGTTAAGCACAGATTCAAAACGTAATCGTTTTTAAATATATTTTTAAATTTATAATTTAGTAGATTTTGATTGTTTTTATAATTAAAAAGTGATCTGTGATGTGATCTGTGATGTGTCAGAGGCACTAAAACGATTAAAATACTTAGTTATACTTATAATGAAAAAAATTGACTTTATTATTTAACAACATAAAATAAAAAGATTATTATAGAGATTTAATTTCCTGGCTAAATTTGACGTAAAATTATTATAAAGTAAAACTTCTTTTGAATCTTTAACATGTCAATTAATATATTAGATAGAACAATAACGTTTGAGGAAGCTATAATAAGTTTCAATGAACTGACACAATTATTCTTAATCTATAGACTTTGAAAAAAATAAAGTGTCAGGTTTAAATTGGTTGATAATTCAATTTAGAACAACAATTTAAAAATAATTAAAGAAAAGCTAAATATGAAAAAAATTATATCTTACTTTCGAATAACTAAAACAAGCTAAAAGTTGTTCAGAACCTGCTTAATTATGGCATATTTTCCAAATTAGATTCGTAACCTAGCCGTGCCCGTACTTTTTAACTTTATCGCATATGAATATTTTAATCACCTTGTGAAAAACATTCTGGGTCATCTATACCAAATTCTTGGAAAGCCTTCACAAAGTTAGATCCATTATCCGTAACTGTAGCTATAATTTTGTCACATGTTAATCCAAATGTTTTATGGATTCCTTCTAACATCTCCGCAATATTGTCAAAAGAATGAGTTCCGGGCAGGGGGGTGACACACGAGCGAGAAAACGGGCCGCATTTTGACGCCGTCTGAACTAATCCACTATGTGGCGCTGGTAGTCACCTGCTCGGTATATAACTATATGACACTACGGACCTACCGGACCTACGGACACTACTCTTCGGTGACTGTGTTCTTAATTAATAAATGTTTAATCGCAAAAATTTGTGCAAATTTTTGCGATTAAACATTTATATATATATATATATATATATATATATATATATATATATATATATGGATGAAAAACAGAATTAGATTAGGAACTGAAAATACTGACATTGATTACAGTAAGATGACAAAATTGTGTAAATGTTGTAAAAATATATTTATTTTCGTGCAATTGGCTTACATTAGTAATTAATACCTACAATTAACATTTTGTTACGTTTTGCAAAATTTGGAAGTTTTCTTTTTTAACTGATTAATTTTTTATTATCAGCATTCATGCGAGTACAGTATTGCTGCATTCTCATCGTAAGAAAGCGCTGAATAATTTGCAAAATAATGTCCTGAACGTGATCAAGACACGGGAATGAGAGACTATCATAATTATAAACTTCTTGCAAAATTTCTTCAAAAACATTCGGAAATCTGCAATACTTTTCAAACCGACTTTCCAGGAAGAGGACAAAGCGATATAAATTGGTGTTGGGATGTACCAATCCGTCTCTTTGCTGCCACAGTGTCAGAACAGATTCGGGCAGAACAATACCAGTTGCTTCAGGCTTTATAAGAGCATATTTGCATGTTAAGCATTTGACTGTGTTGCAAATGCGTTTTAACAAATCCGCTGTCAAACAGTACATTGTACAATTTCTTACTTCAGGCAAGCTGTAATCGTGCTGTATTATATTTTCAATATCCCAATCTTCGTGCTGAACTATTTGATTTAATTTTTCCTTAATACTTTTTGAAAGGATTGAAGAATTTGTAGGATTGTTATATATTTCTTTGAGATCGGCAAGGGTCACTAAAGGAGTAACAGGTTTGTCCACGGTAATCGAACAATTGCCTGTCCTGGGAGGTTTCAGAACACTAAACATGGATAGAATTTTATAAATATTCAGGAACGTTGGTGTTGAAGGATGGTCGTCACAACCGCCAGCTTGTCGAATCGTGCCAAAAAATCTCTACAGTGACAAATTCAGAAAAGAAAGATATACACGTAACATAAAGAAAATTGAGCCACGAGTGTGAGTAAAATGTAAAAAGCGCCATTGACGATCGCGGTAAAGCGAGAGCAGCAAAAGAGAACAACAGAAACATTTTGCAAATCGTCTTAAAGTAAAGTAATTAGCGTAATTACAAATCTTTTTATACCTGTAATACTTCGCACCCTTCGCACAAAGGTGACACATCATACTAAAATTTTGTAAGGTTGATGTCCTGTGTACATACAAACCTCCAACGGATCCTGGTTTATTCGACCAGTTAAGACATACGAAAATCCACAATGCTCCGTAAGATACGTGATAAGATCTAACATTGATTTTAATGTGACTCTAAGACCTTCTGCGGTTGGTTTCGTCAAAAACATATTATTGGAAAGTTTTTTCTCTCGTACTTGTTTTTCCCAAGCATCCAACTTCTTTAACGATTCTTCGATTACCTGCAAGTATTTATTTAAATATAAATAAAATGTTATTGACTCCGTAAATGTTTGTTTAGCTCACCTCGAAGTCCGAATTTCCTGGTGTCACGCCGTCAATTGGGTTTGTACGATTAAGAGCGTCAAACATATCGTTCATCCATTTGCAAAAATTTGCTGTAGGTTCACAATCCTGTAATTCTGGTTCGCGTCCCTTGTAAAATCGTAGTCCTTTGGCAACGGAGTTACTGAAAACCTTTTACATAAAACATTAAATAAATAACTCATTTTTTAGGATGTAATGGATTTTAAAGATACAAATTCATACTTGAACAGCTAACCGAACACGCATTTTCAGTGAATTGTTGAGGTCAAAATGATTTTTTGATAATTTCGGACAATACAGAGCTTGTCCGGGGCCTGCACTTTTGATATCTACATCATGAAGTTTTTCAATGTATTCCCATTTTATAACTGGTTCTGAAAAATGAGTCTAAAAATTTTTTGGTAATATAGAAAATGTCTGATGAAGAAATTCCGAAATTATGTGACTTAATTATCTAATCTAATAAACTTTACAAACCTGTAAAACTTTGTTGTTATATAAACGATTTCGAATGGTCTTCATGAGGTGTGGAGTGTCGGAGAAAACATATACTTTTCGATCTTTAACTAAAGGTCAAAGTAATTGCGAAGATTATCTTTTGATGCATTGACGCCGAGTACTGTCCAAAATTTGCGGTTCGTGTTTGCGCCATCACTAACAACTCCATGAATTTTTGCACCTATTTTTTCCATGAGACTAATTGCTTTGATTATGAGCTTCGCGAGCACATCACCTTTCACAGGCCCTTTCGATGCAAATACTGCTATTGGCTGAGCATATGAATCATTTAACGTCTGATACATTATTACTAGGGCGTGATCAGCTTTTTCTGTAAAGTTCGTGGATCGTTCTTCACCGCTGCCGAAATCAATTAATCCTTTGTACGTTAGGTTCTTCGTAGAAACGCTAACGCTTTCTCGTGTCGACATTTCATCCAGTAACAGAATTCCATGCCTCAACGATTCCTCTTTTTTGTTCAGCGCTACTTTCAATACCTCAAAGAATTGAGGATCGAACCCACAGGTACTATCAATTTTTGATAGATATCTGAAATCGATAAATATGTGGACCTTTATAAACATATTAAATTGTAAATAATTACATTAATAAATAAGTGTAAATAATTGTAAATATCTTGAAATTAACATTGTTGTAAATAAAGCCATGTAATTGTAACATATTTTAATCTCCATTATTTTGAAGAAAGTCACAAGTATTACAAATCGGCCTATACTATTACGAAAGAAACATACCTTCGAATTGTTCTCACGCAAGGTAGCGGTAGTATCTCGTTTGATCGTAGAAACTCGTAGCCCGAGGCTGATCGCATATGCATAAGCATGCACAGTAAAATCCATTCTTCCGAATATTTTCGGCCTTTGGAGTTTTTACGCTTGGCAGCATCAATGACCTGACTTAATGTGTGCAGTTGATTTTGAGGTATATTACCATCCTGTACATGCTTTTCGAGGTCGCTCGTAGTGAGACGTGCCATTTGTGAGCGAATGTCTTGAAGTTCTGATTTTAATGTTTTTACTTTTTTACGAGATTGACGTTTCGCTCGTAGTGCTTTCCGACATTTGCTCTGTAGTTTCAACCACAGCATCTTTTTTTCTGTGGAAGTCGTTGCTTGGATTTTTTGGGATTTCGATTTATTTAGTCTACGCAATATATTTGCGATACTTTTTTTTGCCGTCCGACAGAATTGACATACTGTTGTATTCGAAAGCAGCCCAATGCAATTAATGTGACGCCAGCTTCCGGTAAAATCTTTTTTTACAGTGCGGCAGTGTAATCGTTGCATTTCCTGTTCTACTGCAGATCCGTTGCATCCAGTGCATATGTGAAGACGATCAATTGTGAATATTATATCTTGTAAGCATTCTATACTTGTTACACGACAAGGCACATCAAAATTTATCGGATTCAAGGGTTGACCATATACATTTATTTCAACAGACAAGTCTTCTGTTACCGTGACTGCTTTCGATATGAATGTTTGGAAATGCTCGTCAATTTTAACACTTTCAAGAGTAAACACAATTAATAATTTTGAGCCTTCGCTCTTACTGCTCTGCATGCTCTGCATTATCCATCTTGATGGAAGAGACAGTTCTCCGGTGGAGAGTTCTGCCAATCGCATAGGAACTCTGGCATCGCTTGTATTTGCTGCAGCCTCTTTCAATTCTCCTGTTCGGATAACATTGTAAACTTCTGTGAATGAAACCGATGAAACCTTATCGATTTGAACTGAAGAAACGACAGTTTCATCGGTTTCATCTGCGTCGACATCGATTTGTTTATTGCTCGATTCCAGCTTTTGAAATTTTGCAGGTGGTGTTTCAGCCGGTTCAGTCGTAATCACTTTGTCACTCTGGTCACTCTTTATCACTTCGTCCCATGAAAATATAGAGGGAACACTGCCTGGTATTAGACGTGGTATTTTATACTGTGTCTGGAATAACAATACAAAATAAATTTTTATCAAAGGCAAGTTAAAAATTATCAAGCATATTTTATTAAACTCACTACGCCGAGGACTCGTCCAGTAGGATCCAAAAGTTCACGCTTCCACATAATCTGTTCTTTTCGAAAATGTTTCTCGCACACTGCTCTACTGGATTTCACATAACTATCGGTTCGCCGAATTGCAGTTTTCCACAATTTTTCACTTTCCGGATTTTTTGGAATTGTAAAAAAATGCACGTGTTCTGGGTTTGAGCCATAGCCCGAAGTACAGCCGGTCACAACGCAGCTCGGCATCGTACAGCAAAAAAATATGCACGACAGACAAAATGTGCTTCAAATTGTCTTTCACACTCGAATTTAATTAATTTATCGCGATATTCAAAACGTTCAATACAAATTATATGAACCGAAAGCTTTTCAGGTTATAACAACACGATCGAGCTGCGAGCACACGGAGCGAGCTCACGGAGCACACCGAGCATATGACTGTTAGCGCCAACTAGTGGATTAGTTTCGACGGCAACAAAATGCGGCCCATTTTATCGTCGTGATTTGAGTGTCACCCCCCTGGTTCCGGGAAATCGCCTGCATGCTAAAGCTGCCGATTTTCTGTTTAGAGTTTTTTCGTCAATCTGTTGATTAATATTATAAGTTTTTATAAACAATTGTATAGAAATCTAATAATTACCATTTAGTTATGGTGACAGTTAGTTTAATTATATCTTATGCAAATAACACATTTCTTACCCAGTGAGCAGTAACACCTAGAAATCTCCTATTTGAACCAGTCCAAATGTCGGCTGTTGTGCAAACGTAACTGTTCATCGCTTTACGTATTTCACTGACTTGTTTATTATGTAAGTCATTCACCCTTTTACCCACTGTATAACGGGTCATATGTTTCAACGGTTGATTACCATGCTTGATTTTTAAATCTAAAACAAATTAATATACATTAATTTTTAATTAAGAGAATTATTTTACAATTTTATTTAAGAGAAGTAACTATAAAAAAAACAAATAAAAAACGTATAAACTTTTAAGATAAATGAATGTGTCTCATAACGATAACAATGCTATATACAAAAATCTATATTAATATAATTTGTGTGTTGTCAGGATAAATACTTAAAATTACAATTTTTTATTATTATTTATTATTGTATATATGTATTAAATATTTCTTGTATTTAATAATAAAATTAATAAATATATAGCTAAATGTAAACAAAACGCTATTTCACATTATTTACATTAGGGGAGACCGGGGCTAGACCGCTAGTTTTTTTTCGGTGCCGATTTTTAACAACAAAATAAATAATTTAAGTTAAAATTGGTATACCACTGTAAAGAGTGAACCTTTAGCTACAAAATTTATACAGGAAATTTTTATCTACGTCGCTTTGTTTAACCGGTATAGAGCAAAAACGACAACGGTGCAAAAATTGAAATCTCAAAAATGCCGGGGTTGAACCGTTACCCCCCCGGGGTAAATCCGTTACACTGCATTTTCAATACATATACGTACATCTAATCCTGAAAAATGATAGGATACATTTTAATAATTGTTTTTTAAGAGAAAAATAAAAATTTATTTCAAATTTTTATGCGAAACATTAAAAAATAATTGTTTTACCTATTCCATAAAACAATCAAGGCACGTGAATACAGATCCTGACAAGCGCACGCATGTGTTGTGTGCCCTACGCTCGCACGCAAGTGCAGTGTCCCATATGCTCTGCTTGTCAACTTCTTTGAGCACACGCAGCACGTATTATCCAAGTCTTCGTCAGAATCCGACCGCTGCTGCTTCCTTGATTTCGATTTACGCCCACTGCTCGTCGAAGGCTGCGGTTCTGTTTGTGTGGCATTTTTTTTTGGCCGGCCTCTTAATTGTTTTGCGGCTGCGGAAACGCTCATTTTATCTTTTCTCACCGCAAGAACTGCCTTCTTGAGTTGCTCCTTGTCGACGGGAGTCGTTTTGCGACGATACGTGCGTACCATTTCCCTCCTATACAACTGACGCACGTGCAAGGGAAGACCGAATCACGCCGCTCGAGGGAAACCTAACCTGAAATCGCCGTGAGCTGAAGTCGTGCGCCCGGCGCGCCACAGTGACGAGACTAGCGGACCAGCCCCGGGTGCTCACTAGCGGATAAGCCCCAAACATAAGTTTCAGGTTTGATCGCCCACGAAATATTAGACATCAACGATAATGAAAAAACTACACTGGATTCGTGTTCAGCATGCATTACTCTTTATAATCACTTACTTTGAGATTCGGTGATACAATAATATTCAAGATATTACAAAATTTCCACGCGCAGAAAATTTCACTTTCACCTTCCGAAAACACGTTTGCCCTCGTAAAAATCATAACACGGCAGGTAACCTGCCGAAACTCCGTTGGTCACATGGGTACCATAAGCAGCGTTTACAATGTTAATAGCGAGTTCGCACAATATACAGGTTCCGAGATATTTGATTTTGCGGATTTACCCCGTTAGCGGTCTAGCCCCGGTCTCCCCTACAAAATATGCGAAACAAGTAAAGAAATCAATCTTATGTTACTTATTTTTATAATCAAAAATACTTTAATTAAATCTTACCATCAAACATTTTGCGAAACGCTGGATTTTCAACTGTTTGAAGGGACAGCTGGTTGTCCAGTAAGAAATGAGTTACATTATTTTCAAACTTTTCTTGTGAAAAACTGCATGTAACTCGTCGAATAATTTCGGATTCACGTGTTCTCCTTTGTTTCGATAATTTATGAGCATCATATTCCGAAATCTTTTCAGGATGTTCTCTCTATGAAAATTATTATTACAAAATATATAAACATATAGTCATTTTAGAAATTGTATTATTCCACAAATAAATAAAATTTACCTTTAAATGGCGCACAAAATTTGAAGAAACTTTTAAATCTCCTTGAACAATCGCCGCGCAATTTACGCATTTTGCAGCTATGTGTCCAGTTATGTTTGAGTCTTCTACGACAACGTCAAAGAAACGGCCATCTAAGTAAGAAGTTTTTTGGCATGCATCGATGAGTTCTTTTTCTGCTGCAGATAAACTATTTCTTTGAATTTGCGTAGAATTTCCTGCACCAGTAGAATTTGTGGCACTAATTGTAAGACCAGAACTCTGAGATAATATTATATTTCCGCTAGAACTTCCAGAATCGTATATTTCTCCAGTAGGTAATCTGCTATCATTATCAATTTGTAAGTGCCTCATGTCAACGGACGTATTGTCTATGGAATCGCTCGACATATCCATTTCAAATTTTGGACTCTTTGTCTTGGAAGGAAGGAAATTATATATTTATCAAATTTGTGATATATTTAACGACTATTATAATATAATTTGTGACTATTTTAATATATTATTTTATTTTACCTTTTCTGTTGTTTAGCAATCACTTCTCACAAAATGTATCTCCTTTATGGTTTCAATACTTTTTTTGCACTGATTGACACTTTTTTGCACTGATTTATTCTCCAACATAAAGAACAATTAAGTAATTAATAAAAGATTTTATTTTTAAAAAGTAGCAAAGAAAATGAAAATTTTTTATACAAGAAATAAAAGAAATTTTTAAATGTTAACAAATTATTTAATTTATGTAAGTAGAAATAAATTGAAAAAGTATATACGTTATACGTATATAAAGAAACAATATAAAAAAAGAATTTGAATTCCGATTTGTCACAAGAGACTAATAAAGAAAAGAAATCGAAAAGTTATAAATAAAAATTTATAATTCCCAATTTCTATGCGTTATAGTATCTTGTTGAAAATTATGTATAAGTAACAGGCTAGAAACGATGATGTCCGAAGCACAGTTCAAAATACACTGAGCCGATATTCGTCACATTCTACAGGAATTCCTTCACATTGTTGTTGTTATGATGTTCTCTGCATATGACAT
The DNA here is from genome assembly GCA_035220575.1 of Temnothorax rugatulus. Taxonomy (NCBI): domain Eukaryota; kingdom Metazoa; phylum Arthropoda; class Insecta; order Hymenoptera; family Formicidae; genus Temnothorax; species Temnothorax rugatulus. The sequence goes on from JASTWL010001165.1 coordinate 37,931, forward strand.
TCAAGCAAGGGCCTCTAGCAAAGCTAGGAAATAAACCTTGCTCTTCTGTTTCCTTCATTCGACATATTGAACTCGAAGAGGACTGTTGTCGAGACGTTCAGAAGACGAAAAGTGTTGTACGAAAAGTGAGTATTTAATTTCTTTTTTAAGTGAAACTTCTATGGGCGCAGGGAGTGATTCGGAACGGAAGTGTTACGGAAGTCGCGTTGCGCGTTCATGAAGTTAAGGAAGTCCGCCACGAAAAGTCAAAACTTCTATGGGAGTGATTCGGTGCGTCGCGTTATGCGTTCGCATTATGGAAGTCCGTCACGAAAAGTCGAAACTTCCATGGGCGTGATTTGGCGTAGGAGCGTTAGGGCCAGCGCACGTACATTGCCGTAGCGACTCACGCTTCCTTACGTAAGAATCGCCTTACGCGACACGTACCAAACGTACGGCAACGCACATAGAAAAACGTAACATAACATACCATACGTTACATGCGTTACGTTACGTTTTTCTATGTACGTTACCGTACGTTTGGCTTACGTGTGGCATAAGGCCATTCTCACGTAAGGTGGCGTAAGACGCTACGGCAATATACGTGCGCTGGCCCTTACGGCCGACCGTCAAATCCGAGCGTCACAAAAAAAAAAAAAATGTGTGTGGCCTCCACGCGCAGCAGAAGTAAAACTTCCTAGCTGTGAGGAATAGGATAGTGTCTCGTTTATGGTATCTGAATCAAAACCTGTGTAATTAACAAATAAAATTTTAACCTATAAATTAAAGCCGATGCAATTTACTATCCCGGACCTATCCTATATATATATATGTAGGGGAGACCAGGGTTGCAAATAATTAAATCAATTTCTGATTTAATTTAAAAATAATTCATAAATCAATTTTGAATTATTAATTATTCTAAGCTTTAAATTATAATTAAAATTTGATTTGTGAATTACACAAGCTGTAATTTACAAATCAATTTTATTTGTAAGTTGCATTGGCTTTAATTTATAATTAAAATTTGATTTATGAATTACACAGGCTTTAATTCACAAATCAATTTTTATTTGTAAATTGCATCGGCTTTAATTTATAGTTAAAATTGTATCTGTTAATTACACAGGTTTTAATTCAGATACCATAAACGAGATACTATCCTATTCCTCACAGCTAGGAAGTTTTACTTCTGCCGCGCGTGGAGGCCACACGCATATTTTTTTAACAATATTTTATTATGCTATTGTATATTAATTATGATTAATTAATTGATTAATTATTTTATTATTTATTATTAATTGCCATCTGAACTGCTTGTTTTAGAAACTCAAGTACAAAAAAATGGGAGGAATATTTGGGAGGAGTAAAACCGAAGCAAATAACGTAAGTAATAACTTTCTTTAATATTATAAATAAATATAACTGGTTTTCACTAAATCAAAAAATAAACGCAAAATAAGAGCCGGCACTATAAATTTTTTAATAAATTATTTTGTCACAAGTGTGCATTTAGTGTTATTGACGTGTACATGTGTTTTTTGTAGTACGAAAACTTTCAAGGCTATCGAGGCCCATTTACCCAATCAATAATTTTATAAGTAAAGAAATGTACTTCAAGTGCTTATTTTTTGTTTTAAAAGTTAAATACATATGTGTTAACAACTTTAATAAAACATATTCACTTTAAAATTTATTATTTAACTCTCATCAAAAATTTTAATGTTATGTATTGTCAAGTTGTAAAAATAATAAAATAATATTTGTACATTGATACAGGAAAAAGAGCAGAAAAACGAAGAAAAAAAAGAGCAAGAAAGAAAAAATTTGGAAGAAATAGTAAAAAAAATATTAGAACAACAACAGCAACAACAGCAACAACAGCAACAACAGCAACAACAGCAACAGCAACATCAACAGCAACATCAGCAACAGCAACTACGACTCCCTCTGCTGCCAAGTTCGCCGCCTACTTCAGCACCACCTCAGCCGCAAACTGTCATTATATTTGAAGGAGCGTCGACTCCCTTTAGAGGTAAAAAAATTAATCTTCAATAAAAGTGGTATAAAAATCGGGAAAATGTTGGAGTGCAATCAGTATAAAGCCTTGTGTCCACGATGCTAGAACTGCGTCCGAGTTTCGGTTTAAGAAAATGAAACTGCTGCTTTTCTGTAAGAGCTGCAAGTTGATGGGCTTAAACCGAAACTCGGACGCAGTTCTAGCATCGTAGACACAAGGCTTAAGAGATGTTGAATTGAATGACTGAATTGTAAAAAAGCTGATATCTATAGATGTATACCTATAGTAAAAAAATATTCTCATTTGTATTCACGCAAAATTGACATGACACATAAGAACTAACTACATTACGAATGAATTAAGGCCGAGTTTCCACTGAGCGCGTCACGCGTCGCGTCATCCATTGCAACCAATCAAAACATCTTATTTTATTACATTATTTGTGACGGGATGTTTAGATTGGTTAACGACGACGCGTGACGCGCTCAGTGAAAACTCAGCCTAAGTATAAATTAAAATACTTGTTAAAAAAATTAACATATTTTATAACGACTAGGATAAAAACCTAGCAATTCTTTTACGGGGGTAAAATCAAATTACTAAAAAAAATGTAATCTTTGTATTTTTTTTATAGGAAGAGGAAGATGGAGGAGAGCGGCTGGGCGAAGTAGGCGACAATGGTACACAACGAGGGGGAGGCCATACAGACCAGGCCGTTTGCAAGAAAGGCCTGGCTTTAAAAAAAATCTGTACAATTAAGAATAAATTTAAAAAAACGTTAAAATATCTTATTTTTTTGTCATGGCCTGTTTAAAGAGTACTGCGAGAGTCGAGCATTCGAGATGTATATCGAAAAGTCGAATGAAATACATATGAAATTTTCATGAGTTCAATACGATCACGCGAGTCTCGATCTCCTTCGTTTTCCTTCACGTGTTGCTATGGCAGCAGAAATCATTGATTCAACACAATTTTACTGTCTGGTGTGTGCTAAGTGCAAGTGCTCGATCCTTTGGACGTTCTTTTCCTTCGTTAAAATCTAATTTATTTTCCTGTGAGTGGAATAACTGCATCGCGTTGGGACGGATTGGTGCCGCTGAGGTATACCCTGCAGTGGATCAGGCGGGACTCCGACTCTTTCCTGTGAGATAAAGGAACGATTCTACGGATCTTCCTGTTCAGAGAGATCCTTCGGATCTTCGCCCACATATCGATCCTTCGGATCTTCCTTCATATATTCAGGTGCGTAGGGCTTGGGGGATTTCCGGCCGAGTACGTATTCGTCCTGCTATCAGTTAGTAATTCTCATCTTTGGCCTTTTCTATCCAGGTATAGGCAAAGATTTAATAGTATGGACATGCCGGAAATCCATAATTCACGCGGTATACTACCGTTGCTCTACAAACTTTATTAGCGGGATCGCTTACAGCGATCGCTGTCTGGATTTCTCTATTTAAGAACGTTAAAGACGTTAACAAATTGAAGGGATCTACTCTCTTATATTTTTAGGATACAGTCTTACATTTTCAAGGTATGTTTTCCTGTCTTTTCTACCATCTGTAATGATGACTTCGGGACTAGTCATACTCTATGAGGATACGAATAATTTTGCTCCTTCGATCGTCATTATATGAAATCGGCCCGGCGATATCTACATCGAATTGTGAATAAATATATTTAATGACTCGCAAATTATCTCTGGATAGAGTTTCCACGATAACGTTACATATCTAAAGTTTTAATTGAATAATAAGTTTTCGATTTCATATTAATTGTTACTTTCTTCTTCATCTCGATATATTATTGCACGTCTTAATGTTAGTGATATCAGAGCGTTGATTAATCATGCTAAAGTCACAGTAAAAGATCGATCTCTCTCCATAAATATTTACTACTAATCTATTAAATAATATTTGCAATTATTCAATTAGATGTCTTTATTATATTTTTGATATTCTCCGGAACTCTAAATAGAGACGATTTACTAATTGTGTCTTAGTTTTAAGACATCTCTTTATGATTTAAGGTCATTATCTGATTTCCGAGTTCTATCCTTTAAAATACGAATTATTAATACCGATTACTTGAAATAAGATTCCTTTATTCAATCAATTTTTAATTTACTATTTCGATATAATTAATTTCTACGTCTTTCGAAAAATTGATTTATGAATTCAAGCCTGCGTAATTCACAAATAAAAATTGATTTGTGATTTAAAGCCTGTGTAATTCACAAATCAAAATTGATTTATGAATTCGAGCCTGCGTAATTCACAAATAAAAATTGATTTGTGAATTAAAGCCTGTGTAATTCACAAATAAAAATTGATTTGTGATTTAAAGCCTGTGTAATTCACAAATCGAAATTAATTTGTGAATTAAAGTCTACGTAATTCACAAATAAAAATTGATTTGTGAATTAAAGCCTACGTAATTCACAAATCAAAATTGATTTGTGATTTAAAGCCTGTGTAATTCACAAATCAAAATTGATTTATGAATTTGAGCCTGCGTAATTCACAAATAAAAATTAATTTGTGAATTAAAGTCTACGTAATTCACAAATAAAAATTGATTTGTGAATTAAAGCCTACGTAATTCACAAATCAAAATTGATTTGTGATTTAAAGCCTGTGTAATTCACAAATCAAAATTGATTTATGAATTCAAGCCTGCGTAATTCACAAATAAAAATTGATTTGTGATTTAAAGCCTGTGTAATTCACGAATCAAATTTGATTTATGAATTCAAGCCTGCGTAATTCACAAATAAAAATTGATTTGTGATTTAAAGCCTGTGTAATTCACGAATCAAATTTGATTTGTGAATTAAATACTGTTTAATTCACAAATCAAAATTGATTTATGATTTCTTAATTTCTTAATTACAAGTTTCGCAACCCTGGTCCCAGGTAAGATCCACTCTTTGATAATTTCCAGCAAAGTTTTTTCTGTACGATCAGGAGCTGGCACAAGAAATATTTTTCTTGATTCGCGTTCGTATCCACCGAAGATCCATTTCCCTTCGATAATTCGGCCACGGTTGTATTTTCTTTTGCCGATTTTGGCCTCGTCAATTTCAACAATTTTACCAGGCCCTCCAAGTTTGGTCGAATTTTTTTTGGCCCAGTATATGCAAACCTATATCATTTTTAAATAAATTTACTAAATATACATTTAACATATTTATATTTAATGTGTATTAAATGTATCAAATTATACTTACTTTTCGGCAAAAAGAAACCCAATCAATAACCGAATGATCGGAAAGTTGTAGCTCAGTGCACAAAAATTATAGATTAAACGAACTTACCTAAGTGAAGTTCGATCATAATTGTATGAGCGCCTCTTCCGAAGTGATCAAGACGTAGTACCTCCCTCTCAGTCCCTAAATGTCCACCATTTTAAAGCTCAAATAAAGCGACACACGCGGCGCCGCTGCCGTCGCCGCCACCGTCGCCACTCCCGAGTTCATTCTTTAAAGCTGTGCCGTAACTTTTCGGGCAGAAGATCTGGCTGCGATGTAGATCTGGGCTTAAGGGTGGGAGTGATCACTTCGGAAGAGGCGCTCATACAATTATGATCGAACTTCACTTAGGTAAGTTCGTTTAATCTATAATTGTATTTCGCGCCTCTTCCTCGTGATCAAGACGTAGATGTTTAAAGTTTAGTTGCGGCACTTAAATGACAGAATGAAAAAGAAAAGTTTTCTTATTTATTTTTTCTTTTTCACTCGACGGTTTTACAAGTCATGAACTATGACGTCGATATTCTTTTTATGAGCCTAATATCGTTCTCGCAAATACATCGGACGCTTTCGCGATATTTCGATTATAGAATTTTGCAAATGTTTTCGAGTTGCTTGTCCATCCGGCTGTTTTCCGGATGGTGTCTAGATCAACTCCATGCCTTCTTGCCGCTGACGTTGCGGCATGCCGAGTACTGTAGGCCGTGAATATTTCTGTGTCAATTCCACTTTTTGACAGGATCTCCTTTATCCAGCGACTTAGAGTCTGGGATGTGACTGCCTTAAAAGGCTTTTTGAAGGAGATGAACAGTGAATTAGTAGAACCACGAATGTCTTTGGTCCTTTCCAGATAGTTTTTTAGGGTCGAAGCTACGCAAATCTCTTTGTTCTCTGTATAGAATGGCAGGACTAAACAAGGTTGTGTCCTGTTTGGGCCTGAAGTTTTTATTCTATCGGGAACTTTTATTTCGATGGATTCTGCGGTTTCTCGAATGTTTCTTATATCTAACAATGCGAATGTTTGTAACCTATGGCCTGTGACTAACGCAAGTAGAGAGATTAATTTCATAGATAAGTCTTTCAGCGTAGTGTCTTTGTTATTTACTTTAGACGATAGGTAATCTAGTACAGCCTTAGGGTCCCAGGTATAGTCATATCTGGGCTTGGGCGGTCTCTTATTGAAGACGCCTTTGAAAAATCTCCTAATGTTCGGATCTTGTCCGATTTCGTGGCCTATTATTAGTGAGATTGCCGAGCGTAGGCAATTCAATGTGCTATAGGAGGCTCCCTTCTCGAACGCATCGGTTAAGCCGGCAAGGATGTCTCGAATTGAATTGTTGAATGGATCGACGGAGTTCTCGTTGCAGAAGCTCCACCACTTCTTTAGGGCGGAGTCGTATTGTTTTAGAGACGATTCCGTTAATGACGCCATCATTATTTCCATTGTGTTATCTGGTGTTTGTCTTCGATCGAATCCTGTCCTGATAACTTGCCGGCAACCAGGGTAAGATGCCGCCACTGCGGGTGAGGTTCTCTGTTGCAAGATGTTAATAAGTTAATATTCGACTCTAGATAGATAGGTTCCGAGACTAGCATCGAGTGAAACAACGGGAACCAGGGTTGTGCAGGGCATTCCGGAACGACCACAATACCTACTGCCTTGTCATCCCTGATTTTTCGGAGAACCCTAAGGATAATCGCGAATGCCGGAAATGCGTAAAAATCAAGATTTTTCCACGATTTCGTGAACGCGTCTACCGATAATGAGTTGGGGTCTTTGAACCACGAGAAATACTTTTCGCACTTGGCGTTGACCCGACTGGCGAACAGGTCAATTTTCGGTTTTCCTAATGTCCTACTGATTTTTTCAAATGCTTCATTCGCTAGCTCGTATTCTGTTTCCGGTTCGATTTTCCTTGACTCCGCATCAGCTATAAAGTTGTCTTTAGAGCTTATATACGACGCGAATAAAACAATACCTCGAGCTTCGCACCATTCCCAGATTTCCTGGGTTATCCTATTCAGACTGACAATTTGAATGCCCCCCATTCTATTGATGTAGGAGATGGCAGTGGTATTGTCTATTCGAAGTAAAATGTCTATACTTCGCAAGTGTTTCGCGAAACATTTTAATCCGAAAAACGCTGCTTTTAGTTCGAGGAAATTAATGTGTTTTGATCGCTCTGACGCATCCCATGAGCCATGTGCTGTTTTATTTCCGCAGGCTGCTTCCCAGCCCGTCAGAGATGCATCCGAATAGATTTCTAACTGGAAGTTCAAGGTATTTATCGAGTTGCATGTCTTTTGTATATTGTGTTTCCACCATTTTAAGTCCTTTCTAACGTTATTGCTCAGGGTCATGGTCGCGTCATAATTACCGTTGTTTCCCTCAAGCGCTAAGAATTTTTCTCTTTCCAGAGACTTAGTGTGTGCATAACCGTATTTTACTGCTGGGCAGCATGAGACGATTGAACCTACCATTTGAGCGAATTCCCTAATCTTATATCTTCTATTTACGTTGAATTTTGACATAATCTCTAGAACTCTCGATTTTTTCTCAATTGGGAGTTCAATCGTCATTCGATTAGAGTCGAATATAAAGCCTAAATATTTACATCTCTGCACGGGGGAGAGTTGACTTTTCTTTTCGTTAATTATGAATCCTAATCTCTCTAAGACTATCCGTGTATGTACAACGTTCGTTACGCATTCGTCACGTGATTTTCCGAACAACAGGAAGTCGTCCAAATATACCACCGAGAGAAAACCTCTACGTCTAAGATCAGAAATCATAGGTTTCACAATTTTTGTGAAGACATACGGGGCGCTAGAAAGGCCGAAGGGTAGACTCGAAAACTGGAAAAGCTTTCCTTCGAATTCAAATCTCAAGTATTTTCTGTCCGAATCTGCGATCGGTATTAAGTAATATGCATCCTTTAAGGGGAGATATACACCTAGGAGGCCGGAAAAAAGGTCATTTTTGTGAATTTTTTTAAGGAAAACTATTTGAAATTTCGGATTGGGAGTTTTTCTATTTAAAAGTATACACATTCAGGAATATGTCCAATTTTTTTTATTTAAAAAAATCAAAAATTGACGAGGTTGTGGTATAATCTTTGGAGCGCCGTAAAAAAATCCGGGTAAACGGTACTCACTGGCGTTTCTTCAAAAATCATCTGAAACAAAAAAACCAAAAAGATTATTAAATTAGATACTATAATCTAATACTTGTCATAGCCGATTTTGAAAATATCAATTTATGACAAAATGGCGGACGTTTGAACATAACATAGCGATTTTTCGACCAAAAATTAGTTATTATTTTGCCTATAAAACAAAAACTAAGCAACGAAAAAAAAATCCTATGACAAGTACTAGATAATGATGTATAGAATAACCACAAAAAAATTCAAGGCAATCGGTTCATTGGTTTTCGAGAAATTTTGGGTACCGATTTGAAAAACGTGGTTTTGAGAAAAACGCGTTTGAAAATTTGGGAATGAATAAATCATGAAATTTGTCAACTTACATGGAATCATCGATACCAGCTCCATAGTGTAAGTCTTCTGCGGTCAACGGAATGTTCATATTTTCTAAATTTTGTTGTCGGCGCCGTATTCGACCTTCTTTAGTCTGTTCTTGCGCTTGCAGCTCGGCTTTCGCTATGCGAGTTTCGTCTTCTTGCGCAGCGTACAAGTGCGCGCCCGATCCGACCGATATTCCTAACACGTTCATGATTTCTAACAATGACGTGACACCGTTGTTGAACGTGCATGTTGCAAGAAATGCAGCAATGTTAACGATTTTGGCCCTGCTGTGCATCGTTTTTGGAGCTATCTTCCAAATAAGTTGGTTGAAGCTCTCATTGCTGTTTTGTGTGTATCCGCCAACACAGCGTTCCAACAATTTGTCATTGCTGAGGTTTTCGTAAATTGGTTTGATGGAATCTAACACCGTTTTTGGCAATGCTGAATAATCGTGACGGAAATTCTTCAGTTCTCCTTTAGCTTTCGCTTGTTGCCACTTGCACCACGATTCGGGGCCTTCGGGACAAAAATGATGTTCAGGCTTGCTGTCTGTTGAGCCGTAATGGTAGAATGTTGCCCATATCGCTTTTTTTCATGTCATCCTTGGAGTTACTGTTTCTTCGAATGGCTAAGCCATAGTAAATGCTCAGTTTGTCTATAAACTTTGCCGTCAATTTGTTTTTGCCGCCGATTCCAGGATTTTTTTTTACATTCGCGAAGACGGGTTCCCATTCGCTTTTGAACGTGTCCCACGCATTCTTTTTTTATAATCTCAATCTCATCACCATACGGTTTCGCATTCACTAATCCCGTGTACGTCTTAGAGTCGCTATCCCCGATGTAATTAATGTACATAACTCCATGCTTTTCGACAGATCTTGAAAATAATTCCTTCATGGCGTCTACTTCCATTTTGCCTGCCGATCCGACATGATTTGCCTGGCAATTTTCTTCGTGATTAGATTTCCATTCCTGATATTGCTCGGTATTGACGTGTTTATTCCAATAGTTACATTCAGCACAATAAGCAGACTTTACAATAAAATCAACGACTTTTCCTGTCAAGTGACCAATGAGAACCACAACTCCATATAATGAAGTAAAACCACGTTTTCGCCACGTACCATCTCCTGAAACGGTCAGTTTTTTTATATCATCACTCGAATTTTGTTTTGTTATTTCCTGTTGTTCTTCTTTTACAGCTTGTTTTAACACCAATTGAACAATACTTGAAGCAGCAGAATGAATGTTCTCAATTATCATATCATACGTCGTTTGTTGAACCGGAGGCGGTAAATCCATGAGGCCACAAAATTTCATAGCTCCACGCAAACCAATCCCCAATAAACGCATAACAAAAAAGAATCGTGTATTTATTTCGTAAGCTGTCTTGATGTACGGGCACGAAGGAATGAAAGTCGGTTTGCACGATGAACACGAAACTACAATTTTAAAACCGAGCCCTCGAGTGCTTTCTATTGAGAATCGAACATCACTATCACACTTTTTGCATTTTACACATTCCGATAAGGCAGAAAACGCTGCCAGAAAATTCAAAATTCGATACCCGATGTTTGGATCTTCTGGTGCGGATGTCTCACGATCAGTCTTCAATTTTTTGGCACTGGAACTAATATTCTCGTCGGAAAGTTCTACTTTTTCGGCAGTATATCGATTTTTGGGCGGTATCTTCTTCTTGCTTCGATCTTTGCGAAAAGATCCGGATTGATGAGCTTCCCGAGAACCTTTATATCTGTTATCCATTTTCCTCAGAATATGTATTCACAGACGAAAACTCACTGTAACGCAGTTGCACGAACGGCAAGCTACTGACTAAACGCGTCTAATTTCTGGCAAAGAATAACGGTCGTGTGATATTTCCGTTATACCTGGACCCGAGCACGCCCAAAAACCCAATAGAACCGTAAACAGGTTTAGACACGCTCTCTTCGAAGGGTCGCTTGCCTCTCGGCTCGGCCACAAAACAGGCGGCACGGCGCGCTCTCGGAGACGGTTCACTCTCTCGGCTGTAACTTCGTTATTTATCGAGATATTGACTTGCAATTTTAACCAGATATTCTTGAGACCTCAAGCTTCAAGAAAATGCAAAAAAAAAATCGATTTTTTCGACCATGCTAGGTGTATATCTCCCCTTAAGTCGATTGAAGCCATAAACCAATCCTTGTTTAGTAATCTAACGACCGTCTTGTGTTCTTCTAACTTAAAGTGTTTTGTCTTTACAAATTTATTTAGCTTTTTTAAGTTTAATATTAGTCTGTATGAGCCGTCGGACTTTTTTCGTAAGAAAATGCTTGAGATGAATTGTTTTCGATCTGGTTTACACGGTTCTATGGCCCCTTTTTTAATTAGTTCCGCGATTTTTGACGAGATCTGTGTTTTCTCCTCCCTTGACCACTGGGTCTCTTTCGGTGGTTTTATTTGGATCGGTTTGCGCAAAAAGGGTATCTTGTACCCTTTTACCCAAGATAAAACGGATTTGTCATTCGTCAACGCTTTCCATTGTGGCAAGAATCGTCGTAGCCTGCCGGCTGGTTTACCTACTGAGGCTATGTTCGTCTCCTCGTGTGCTCTCTCCTGTACGAGCCCTTGTGGTGTTGAGAAGCCGGTTTTAAAGCCCTGTGGGACAGCGGATATCGACGCCCGCCCCCCGTCGCTGGCTGTCTCTTGTAGCGCGACTGACGGGACGGGGTTTTCGCGTTTTTTGATGACGTCGTTCCTTGCGATTTTTGCGGCTGCTTCAGATCCTTGGATGAAGTTACGATTAGCTTCGCTGCTTTTACGTTTTCGGATAGGTCTTTTCCGAACAGCCATTCGTCGATAGTTGTTGAGCTCAGTGTTTCTTTCATTGCTGCGTTGATGTTCGTCAATATAAGACTTCTCCTTATTAAGGATTCGTCGTGATGTAAGTCCGCGAGGAGCCGGCTCGTGTCTCCGAGCGTTTCGATCACTGCGAGATTTTCTCCCTCTCCTTTATGTCTGAATAAGGTTGATAAACCCTTTCCTACTGCCGCGAGGCATGCTGAGATTTTTTCCTGTTTTGAGGTTATTCTTCCGTCTCTTTTCCAAACAGCCTCTTGTAGAGACGCTTTTACCTCCGGATTCAGCTTCGGGGGGTCAATGCGTGTGCAGTTTGACGGAGGGGGATATTTTTTGAGAAGATCCGCTCGCTCTTCTGTCGGAAGTCCTAGTTTAAGTATTTCTTCCCATCTGGCGACCACGTCGCTATGTAGTGACTCGGCTAGAGTCCGTTCCTCGGCGAATCGTTTTCCTATGGCCTCTAGGACATCTTTGTCTAGCGCCGCTTCGGTTGATACGATCGCCTGACTGTCCGACTCCGCTGTTCTCGCGTCCTCAGTATGTGGGCGCTCATCTCTTGCGCTCCTTTCGGAAAAGTGTCTCCG